>JADRCD010098638.1:0-25241 GCA_019843815.1 Montemys delectorum | reverse complement strand
CCAGCGTGCAGTATGATAATTACACACAGGCAGCTAACTTGTCTAGACAATTATCTTTATATCTTGCAGGGAATTGGTCAGAGGGATTTGATGAGACCCTTGAATCATTGCGAGCAGCAGTAGTAGCCATCAACTCGACACAAGTGGATCTATCACTGACTAAAGGACTCTCCTCTTGGATTTCTTCAGCTTTTTCTTTCTTTAAGGAATGGGTGGGGATTGGCCTGTTTAGTGTTGCCTTGTGTGCTGGCTTAGTGTTTCTCTTCTGGATGGTTTGCAAGTTCAGAGCCCAACAAAAACGTGACAAGGTAGTAATTGCCCAAGCACTTGCTGCGCTAGAGCAAGGAGCCTCTCCCGATATTTGGCTCAGCATGTTAAGAACAAAATAAACACTCAAAGGCTAATGGTCAGCGAGACTTAGCTCTTGCACCCCGTGGGGTCTTATCCCATTGCACACGGGAGAGTGAGTCAAACTGCCATAAGTCCTCGAGGCCCGCTGCCTTTGGCCCCTATGACGGGATTAGGCTGATGCCATAAACCAGGAGCACACCAATGAGTAGTGATCTAAAGGATCCCACCGATCTCTTGGTGCTGGTAATAGACAGCACATCAGCTAGCCTAAGACACGGGGCATTGGCCAGAGCCTATCATTTAAAACTAAAAGAGGGAGATGTAGAGAGCCACACTAAGCCGTCAGCCTCCATTACAAGATGGCGCCGGCATCCGGTTTCTTCTCCCCTTAACACATAGTCTGCGCATGTGCCTAGGGCCAGAGTGTGCTAAGTCTCAGCCCATCTGCGCATGTGCTAGGGCCAAAACGCGCCAAGTCACAGCCTATCCCGAGGCATCTCATGAGGTAATGAGCAAACAGCCAATCAGAGATGAACACGCCGTTCCAGGGTGTATATAAACAGTGCTTTGTCTGAGGTTCTCTCTCTCCTCGCCACGTGGTAATAAAGGTTTGCTGCAGAAGGATCCTGTGTGTGTGTCCGTGTGTTCCTGCCGGCGGGAAGATAGCGCGGGCCACACATACCTTCTGTCCAGTCTTAGAAAAGCGGCCTTAAAGCCAGTAAATTTTGAAAAACTCCAAGTGGTTGTCCAGGACGAACAAGAGAATCCATCTCAACTTTTTGAAGGTCTTACTAAGGCCTTATTACAGCATACTAACGTGGACCCTGAAAGCTCAAAAGGTAAGCAACTTCTAATGACCTACTTCTTTTTCCAGAGCTACCCCGACATAAAAGCTAAACTTAAAAAACTGGAGAGGGGACCCCTAACTCCACAGGCAGAAGTCTTAGCGCTGGCCTTCAAGGTGTACCATGGGAGAGAAGATAGAGCCCACAAACAAAAATACCATATGCTGGCAAAGGCTGTTGGGCCAGCCCCAGTCACTACCCAGGGCTCATGGTCTCCTAAGACACAAAGGCCACCAGGCACCTGCTACAGGTGTGGTCAAAAAGGTCATTGGGCAAAATCCTGCCCCACCTTCCACAAGCCAAGAGGGCCATGCCCTAGCTGCCATCAAGAGGGACATTGGGCTGTTGACTGCCCCCATGTGACGCAGAACAAAGGGATATCACTCCAGATAACCCTCCAACTGATCTCCTAGGCTTGGCTATGGCAGACTGAGGAGGCCCGAGCTCCCCTGACCTGACCACTGGCATCACTAGCAGGAAGCCCCAGATAAATATCGTGGTATGTGGGTGGTTCATTTCCTTCCTCTTGGACACTGGAGCCACTTACTCAGTCCTGACAGAGTTTTGGGGACCCACTTCTCCTTCTAATTCTCCTATTGTCGGGGTAGGAGGACAACTGTACTTCTCTCTCCAGACCCCACCACTCAGTTACATTTTTAGGGGTGTACCTTTTACCCATTCCTTTTTGGTAGTGCCAACATGTCCTGTCCCTTATTGGGAAGGGATCTTCTAGCTAGGCTAGGAGCTTCTATTTCCTTTGCTCTTCACATTCACCTAAACCCAGGCTCACCAGCAATTCCTCTGCTTCTTCTCCTAGCCAGGCAACCTACTAACGCTACCATGTTATTTCCTTTACCAGCTTCTCAGGTAGATCCCTGAGTCTGGGACATCCAGAACCCCTCTGTTGCTAAACATTATTCTCCTGTTGTCATCTAATTACTGGACTCTACCAGGTACATAATCCAAGCTCAGTACCCTCTTTCTCTCCAGAGTCTCAGGGGACTTAAGCCTATCATTTCTGACCTCTTGAGGAAAAAACTCCTTTGTCCTACCTCTTCTCCCTTTAACAGTCCTATACTAGCAGTCAAGAAGCCTAATGGTAACTATCTCCTGGTTCAAGACCTCAGGCACATTAATTCTGCAGTAGTTCCTCTCCATCCCGTTGTGGCTAATCCTTACACACTTCTTTCCACTATTCCCTTGGGGACTTCCCATTTCTCAGTCTTAGATCTCAAGAATGCATTCTTCTCTATCCCTTTAGATACCCAGTCACAAAATATATTTACCTTTACCTAAACAGATCCTGATACCCACTTTTCTACCCAATTTACCTGGACTGTTCTACCTCAGGGATTCCTGGATAGCCCACATCTATTTGGTCAAGCTTTGGCTTCTGACTTACTCTCCTTGTCTCTCTCTAAATCTAAGGTCATACTTTATGTAGATGACGTACTTCTCTGTAGCCCTTCTCTAAAAATTAGCCAAGCTGACACCTCTACCCTTCTAAATTTCCTCTCCAGTCGAAGCTACAGGGTTTCACCTTCTAAAGTCCAACTGTCTATCCCTCAGGTCACCTCTTTGGGACTAACAATTACTCCAACCCACATAGAAAGAATCTCATTCAGTCCCTAACTGTTCCTTCTACAAAAGAAGAGATTTTATCATTCCTAGGAATAGCTAGCTTTTTACATTCATGGGTTCCTTCCTTTTCCCTCCTTTCTCATCCCCTATATGAGGCAGCGTTAGGTCCCACCCACAAGCCTCTTCTCAAACCTATTACCAAGCCCTTTCAGAGGCTTCAACAGGCTCTCCTTAAGTCACCAGCTCTATATCTCCCTGACCTGACTCGTCCTTTTTCCCTCTACTTAACTGAAAAAGAGGGATTTGCCCTTGGAGTCTTAGGTCATCAACTGGGACCCTCTTTTGCACCTGTGGCTTACTTATCCAAGAAACTAGATCTTGCCATCCAGGGATGGGCACCTTGCCTCCATATCTTAGCAGCCGCTGAACTCCTTATTAGAGAGTCAAAAAAAACTAACCTTTGGGTCGCCTATTACTATCCTCTCTTCTCATAACTTGTCATAGGTCCTAACTTATAAAGGCTTACAGACTCTACCTTCCTCTAGGGTTCTTTCCCTTCAGGTAGCTCTAATAGAGGATTCTACACTCACCTTCCAATCATGCCCGCCTCTTAATATTTCCAATTCTCTTCCTCAACCTAATGCTGACCACTCCCTATCTCACTCCTGCACTGAAACTTTAGAGGAACTATTACATCATCCTTCACACACACAGGAAGGCACACTGCCTCAGGCCATCTATACCTGGTATACAGATGGCAGCTCCTTTTTACATGAAGGGGCTAGAAGAGCTGGTTATGCCATAGTGTCAGACACTGAGGTGGTAGAGGCACAGGCCCTTCTTACACCACCAATCAACAGGCTGAACTAATAGCCCTTACTTGTGCCTTTCAACTGGCACAGGGAAAATCCCTCAACATCTATACAGATTCCAAACATGCTTTTCATATCCTTCGGTCTCACACTGCTACCTGGAAGGAGCGTGGGCTACTTACCACAAAAGGAGGATCAGTAACTAATGCAAACCAAATTATGGCCATGCTAGTGTCCTCCCTTCTTCCCACAGCCATTGGGATTGTCCACTGTAGGTCACACCAGACAGATGACTCTATTGTCGCCAGGGGAAACAACCGAGCTGACAAGGCAGTTAGTGCTGTGGCCCTTAGGGTTCTAGACTTGTCTCATCCTCCCCAGGACATTCTTACACTACAACCTACATCTCTACCTCCTTTACCTCCTGATACCCAACAAACTCTGTTTTATCTTCACCAACTCTTTCAACCTAACAGCCAAGCATTGTCTTCTTTTGTGAAGACCCACCTATAGACTACTTCTGAGGACTTAAGCTTCTTGAAATCTATCACTGCTTCTTGCAAAATCTGTCAGAGGTCTGACCCCAACTCAAAGTATCTTAACACCCCTTTTCCTACCCATCAGGCTAGAGGTTCCCTTCCTGGAACTGACTGGCAACTTGACTTTACCCACATGCCCACTGTCAGGCGTGCCAAGTACCTCCTGGTCTTGGTGGACACACTCTCAGGGTGGGTAGAGGCATTTCCCACAACTGAAAAAAGGGCTCAGACAGTCTCTGATCTCCTCCTCCAGGAGATCATCCCCCAGTTTGGTGTCCCAGCCTCTCTCCAGTTAGACAATGGTCCTCAATTTACTTCCCAAGTCTCTCAAATCCTATCTAAGTCTCTAGATATCCCCTGGTATTTTCACATTCCTTACCACCCTCAATCTTCTGGTAAGGTAGAAAGAACTAATCGCTCCTTAAAGACCACTCTTGTCAAGCTGTCACAGGAACTTCACCTTGATTGGGTAAAACACCTACCCCTGGCTCTTTTCAGGTTATGAACTCTCCCAAAGCGACCTCTCCTCATCTCTCCCTTTGAAATCATGTATGGACGTCCATTCCTAACCCTGGTCTCTCACCTAAATGCTCTCCCCTCCCAGACCATCTACTTACCCCATTACTTTGCCACCTCTGTTCTCTCCTATGGAACTTTGCTGACTACCGTCTACCTTGGCCATACACTGTCTCCTGTCCACTACCTATCAACATTGGAGACCAAGTCCTTCTATCCTCTCCAGGTCATTGGCCCTCATCTCTCTCTCTCTCAAGTGGCAGGGCCCTTTTAAAGTAATTCTTGCGACCCCTACAGCTGCTAAACTCAAGGGACTCCCTCATTGGGTCCATCTGTCTCACCTCAAACCTTTCATTCCTCCACCTAAAAATGACTCTTCTTCATACACATCAATCTTAACAGAACCATGCTCTATTAAGCTCCAGAGGACAATGAGGCCACCTACCTTATCCCCAATCCCAGAAAATGAGACTCCACTCCGGCAGCCAAGCTCCACCTCAGTGGATTAAACATGGGTTTCTCATCCTCCCCCTGCTGTTCATTCCTATCCAGGGTAGCCCTTATATCTGGAGGTTCGAGGTTCAAGAAACCCCCACAGATAGCAAACAGTCTTTCCAAATAGGGTCAGGAAACTGCTCCATAGCCAGATGCAAGAAACCAATCCAAATGTCTATCATCCTGGTATCTATAATCCCATCTAAATATTATGATCTGTATACTTGCTTTCTCTTTGACCAGACAGAATATTATTGTAGAAAATAGCCAGACGAATATGGGGGCTGCCCATATTGGTCTTGTCAAATACATATGCTAGGATCACGTATCAATCATTTCTTCTACCAACACTGCAAGACACTCTTTTTCCACATACTAGACCCGTGGGATTCCAGGTGGGAGACAGGAGTTGTCCGTAAGCTCTATAGTAAAAAATCAGCACAGGGGCCCAGTAAATACCATCCATAGTCAAAGAAAATATGTCTCAATTGTCCAACCCCTAGATATCGAAAAGGTAGGGGAGATAATCACACATTCCTCTGAGGTCCTTACTTCTTTAACATCACCCCTTATAAATGGCACTAACTTATCATTTTGCCTTTTACTTCAGACCTTGACTGTGGCATACCAACTCCTCAATGTCAGCAGACCTGGACACATTAAGGAGTGCTGGTTATGTGTACCCCCTGGAACTAACTCACAATTGTCACTTACAGCATCTCCAGTCATATTGCCAAGTAATGTTACCTCACCCTTTATCAGCTGCCCTGGCTCCAGTGTCACCATGACTCCATACCTTGCCTCTGTCCCTCTCTTTGGCGTGACAACCTTTTAAAGCCTCTGGGACTAATTCAGTAGGAATTCTGGGCTCCCTAGACTACAATAGGACCATAATCCTTGATAGATCATCTTTGCCACAATGCCCTGCAATCTAAAACACGTCAATTCTTTGTGGCACTCGGGCATATCATCGCCTACCTGCTAGCTGGTCAGGAGTTTGCACATTAGTGCTTCTTTTCCCTGAACTGGGAGTAATCCTGGGAAATGAGTCCCTGCCAATCCCAGTTATAGATATGATAGCTGCCCAATGTAAGATGGCAGTTCAAGTTGTGCCACTCTTGGTTACTACAGGAATAGCCATAGGTGTTGGTACTGGAGTCGCAGGGATAACAACTTCCATGATCCAATATAATACATTCACTTCCCAGTTCCAAAGTGATTTTCAAAAAATGTCTAAAACTGTGCTTACTATCCAAAAACAGATTGATTCTTTGGCAGCCGTGGTGCTTTAGAACAGACGGGGACTAGGTATCCTGACAGCTAAAGAAGGTGGTCTTTGCCTGTTCCTCCAAGAAGAATGCTGCTTCTATGTCAACCAATCCAGGATAGTACAAAATAAAATCCAGGAGCTACAGTCAGACATAAAAAATTTCAGAGACCGTGAGACCTCCAGTTCTGAGATTTTCGAAAACCTCATATGGAAGTGGATACTCCCTTTTGTAACTCCTCTCCTAGTCATCTTCCTGGTGTTATTATTTGGTCCCTGTCTTATTAATCTTGTTTCTACATTTCTTCAACAACAAATACAAAAAATTTCTAACCAAACTATCAATCAGCTCCTGTTACAGGATTACCAGCCGCTGCCCACAGATGAGCCACTGTCCACAAAGAGACCTGATGCAAACATTTACCAAATGGATCCCAATGATGAAAGCCAGCTATCCCCATTGACAACACCCCTATACAACATGAAGTAGCTTAACAGACACGATGCCCTTGTCCCCTTTTCACCATCAGCTTCCTCTTCCCTTTTTCTTTCCTTCTCTTCATAATATCAAAAAGGGAGGTATGTTAGCATCACCAAATGCCCACACCTATGGATAGGCTGGATCACAGACCTGTTGCTAAGGGCAATAGCCAGCATATTCCCAAAATCCCTAGGGCTCGCCTCCCACCTTTACCTGGCCATACGTTACAACTCATATAAACACAAGGAACATTCCTTTCTCTCTCTCTTTTTCTCCCACTTCTCTCTTTCCGTGCCATCTCTCCCCACTCTCTCCCTCTCAATTCAACCTCCTACACGTGGAACTGTTTGGGCCTGGTGTGTGATATTTTTGATGCGAATGCCTCTCTTAAACCTATCAAGTTCCAGGAAGAGAACCTCTAGCCTGATGGTTAGGAAAAGGGATGCTATGATACCTTGAGTTGCAGTCAGATTTCTGACAGATTTTGCAAGAAGTAGTGATAGATTTTAAGAAGCTTAAGTCCCCTAAGGTTCTGGAAAGAGAGAGGGTATTGAACTTGGGTTGTGTACCTGGTAGAGTCCAGTAATTGGATGACAATGGGAGAATGGTGTTTAGCAACTGAGGGGTTCTGGATGTCCCAGACTCAGGGATCTACCTGAGAAGCTGGTAAAGGAAATAACATGGTAGTGTTAATAGGTTGCCTGGCTAGGAGGAGCAGAGGAACTGCTGGTGAGCCTGGATTTAGGCGAATGTGGGGAGCAAAGGAAGTAGAAGCTCCCAGCCTAGCTAGAAGATCCCTTCCCAATAAGGGGACAGAACATGTTGGCTCTACCAAAAAGGAATGGGTGAGAGGTACACCCCTAAAAATGCAACTAAGTGGTAGGGTCTGGAGAGGGAAGTAAGGTTGTTCTCCTACACCAACAATAGGAATTGAGAACTAGAAGTGGGTCCTCAAAACTCTGTCAGGACTGAGTAAGTGGCTCCAGTGTCCAAGAGGAAGGAGATGGGCCACCCACATATCACAATATCTTCCTAGGGCTCTCTGCTAGTGATGGCAGTGGTCAGGTCAGGGGAGCTCAGGCCTCCTTAATCAGACATACCTAAGCCTGGGAGATCAGTTGGAGGGTTATCTGGGAGTGATGTCTCCCTGTTCTGCATAACATGAGGGCAATCAACAGCTCAATGTCTCTCTTGATGGCACCTAGGGCATGGCCCTCTTGGCGTGCAGAAGTTAGGGCAGGCTTTTGCCCAATGATTTTTTTTTACCACATTTGTAGCAGGCACCTGGTGGTCCCTGAGTCTTAGGAGACCATGAGTCCGGGGTAGTGGCTGGGGCTGGTAGGACAGCCTTTGCCAGCATATGGTATTTTTGTTTTCGGACTTTATCATCTCTCCCCTGGTACACTTTGAAGGCCAGCGCTAAGACTTCTGCCTATGGAGTTAGGGGTCCCCTCTCCAGTTTTTTAAGTTTAGCTATTATGTCGGGGTAGCTCTGGAAAAAGAAGTTGGTCATCAGAAGTTGCTTACTTTCTGGGTTTTCAGGGTCCAGATTGGTATGCTAAAAATTGACATGGATTCTCCTGCTTGTCCTGGACAACCTCTCGGGAGTTTTTCAAAATTTACTGGCTTTAAGTCTGCTTTTCTAAGTCCAGCCAGAAGGCATGTAATGAACCTGTCCCTGGCTAAAATACCACCTACAGAATTATAATTCCACGAGGATCCTGGTCTGGCCCTGTTTCAGAGCCAATTGGGTATGTGCTGTCTGTCTGGTGAATTCCATCTGCATGTACTCTTACCTCTTCTCAGATTCATCTGCATTCCTCAGGAAGTAAGTTATTAGTAACAATCATATGAACATCATGGAAAGTCAAGCTGTAAGATTGAGTGATATACTGGAACTCTTTAATAAACTTGGAAGAGTTAGAAGTATAGGATTCCAACCTGTTTTCTATTTGGGAAAGTTCACTAAGTGAGAACAGAACATGTCCTCTGATAAGACCATCTACTCCAGCAACTTCCCTTAGAGGTAGGACTGTTGCTGGGTCAGGTGTCTCTGGGAGGAAGGACTTCGAGGTTTGGCTGTAGCCTTAGAGCTGGTGACAGGAGAAGTGAAGGTAGCTGCCAATGTGGGGCGTTTGGGGTGGCCCACAGCTGGCACAGAAGAAGAAGGGGAGGGGTCTGGAGAGGTAGAGCTAGCAGGCTTTGGGGCATCCTGGTGAAGAGGGGAAACTAAGGCAGTAGTTTGGGGTTTTGGCGGCATGCAGACAGGACTGCTTTGGAAAGAGGGTGGCTTATTAGCTGCATCTAGCACTGTAGTGTAATCTAGCAGAGGTTGTGTAGATTTCATGGCTAAGAGAAGTTGGGTTGGGGAACAAGAAGAGCACGAGGAGGGATTAGAACAGAGATAGATAAATGCTTTGACATAAGGAACCTCTTTCCACTTACCAGTTCGCTGGCAGTATGTATTAAGATCCCTTAAAATCATTGGCTCTCAGGTGCCATTAAGTGGCCATTTTGAATTCCCACCTAGTTGATATTTAATCTAGAGCTTATTACAGAGATATATTAATTTTGATGCCTTCAAGTCAGGCATTAGCTTCAATGATTTGAGATTTTCCAGGAGACATCCCAGTGGGCTGCCTGGAAATATGGTCAAAGACATTCTGACACCCATTGGTGGTTAGTTGGACTATTCATACCACTGTCCTGAGAACAGTCTAAAAACCAAGATGTATCAGCCAAGCTAGTGGTCCAAGTCATCACAAGAACCCCCTAGTGGCTAACCAGCAGACCCTGGGTCTGCTGTGGAAAGCAACCCACCCTGGATCCAAGGATTTTTCAACTGCAAAAGCCCAGAATAATTGGAGAACGAAGTGTTGCTTTCAAGGGAGGGGTAACTAATGGCAGAAGTCCTAAGATGTATGTCAACTGGGAGTCATGACTATAAACCCTGTCGTTCCCAGAGCACGCTGGCCAGACTGTATTTGGAAAGCTAGAGGTCCTCCCTTTGACTGATCCTACCAATTAATATGCCGGTGTCTGTGTGAGAATTATAGTGGACTGGTAAATAGAAAACGTGAAACTGAATGGGCAGGTGTGTGCCTGAGCAGAGGCTAGCCCCACATGATAGACCAGGCAGGGTACGGCTCATATGGTAGAAGTTCATATGTCCCAAGGTGCGTGGCTTCAGCTTCGGTTCCTCTGCTGCAACTTGGTGGTGGCTTCAGCAGTGGTAGCTTGCATGGTAAAAGCCTGCGATTGTTGTAGCCACCAGCTGAGGGGGCCATGAACTCGAATACTCATGGCAGCTGCAGTTGCAGGTGCTGTGACCAATCCATGTGGTCATGATCTCTGCCCGTTCCTGCTGCAGGGCAGTGTAGTAGCTGCTGACAAAAATGCCAATTCCCAGAGTTCGGCACCAAATGATGTGTTAGAATGGCGGGTTAAGTCAGAACATACCACACTAGACCTAAACGGTTCCATGTGTAAGAGGTTTAACTGAGAGGGAGAGAGGTGGCAGTAACAGAAGGAGAGGAGGGAGAGAGAGATGAAGGAATGTTCCCTGTGTATTTATGGGTTCTGACGTAGTGGCTGCAGGTAAAGGTAGAAGGTAAGCCCACTGGATTCTGGGAATATGGTAGCTGTTGTCCTGGCAACAGGTCTGTGAGACCAGACAATGGGATACCGCAGGCTTTGGAGGCTCTGATGTTAACAGTCTCAAGCTGCTGCTTGCTACTGTAAAACTTTGTTTCCACATTGCTTGCTGATTACAAGAGCTGGAATATGGCTCTCTTATTTTACTTTATTTTTACATGCCCAGAACTTCATTTTTCACTTTATTACTTCACTAATTACATAGTCCTATAAGTTTTGAGAGAGTGGAACACATCTCAACCTCACTGGAGATAATTCTCTTTAAAGTAGATGATTATTGAAACAGGTTATGCGGAGGCTTAGTGAAATATAGGCTAGCAGTTGAGGGGTCCTAGGGGATTTTCCAGTTGTACACTCTCTTTATATCTTGCCCCTCACACCTGAAGTCAAGGTTAGGCCAAGTTCCATTCTCTATCCATAGGAACTTTGAGTGAAAAATTCTCAGAAAGTACTGACTGATAGTTACCTAACCTCCTGGAAAGACCCTGTATACCATGCTTGCTAGCCAATAGATTTAAAGGTCAATATGCTTAGCCAAGAAGTTTGAACTGTAACCTTTTTGATGTAATTTATGTCCCTACAAAGTATAAAAACTGCTTGTAATAGTCATTCAGGGTCACCTTCTTAGTAACTCATCCTTGAGGGACTAAGTGAGGGTAGACCCTAACATGCCAGAAAATAACACTCTTGCTTTTGCATCGATCTGCTTCTCGGTGTTTCACTCATGGGCATCTTGAAACAAGTACCACTGACCAAGGGTCGGGGTCTTACACAGTAAACACATACTAGTGTGAGAGGACTTTGACATGCTGACACCATGATAGGCTTAAAATTGGCAGTTCAAGAAAGAAAGCCTAGATCTCTGTTTCCAAGAACTGGGCAAGTCCAGGCAAGTCAGTTACAGGAAAATTACCAGTCCTCAGTCAGGCAACCAAACCTGCTATGCTATCAGTAGCTGCCCTATCACCTGGCCAGAGGTAAGGGCAATGGGTCTGAAAAAGTTACTAGGCTTCCCCAGCAATATTTTCCAGCCCCCCACCCCAAGCAATGGTTCTGGAATGTCCCTAGATAGAGAACCAATCAATTAAGATAAAGATCATCTATCCCTCCTTGGAATTCCCCTAATATATTTTAAATTGGGCCTTCTAGTTCTCTTGAGACCTCCATTTTGGTAAATGGAAGATCCCAGCATGTTGGATTTCTGCAGAATAAATCATTTTTTGCTTTTGCATACTTTTTTATTCCAGGATATCATTCTTCTGCTAATCATGGACACTTACAAGGGAACTTAAGTTTATCTATTCACTGCTCAAAATGGTCAAGAGATGAGGACAAACTATTGGAAACTACAAGATTTATTTGGATAGCCGGCAACTGAAGAAATTTGGCAAGATTTCAGCAGCCTGATTTCTGATTGCATGAAACCTGCTTTTCCTCTTTCCACAAGGAAGTTGTAAAGATGTTGTTCTTTAGTAAGGCAAGGATTGAATACAGAAATTTCTGATGCTGCTCTGATATTCTTACAAATAATGTTATAAAACCAGAAGTTTGTCAGTACATATGTCATGGTGTCCCTGTTGTTTTCTCTTTCTTTCATTAAGTCAGAATGCAAACATGGGGCCTTGTGAAACCCAGATAAATGATTAACCATGGTATCCTCAACCTGACCCTCACCCTTGCCATTTTATTTTAGTGGCAGAGTCCTTCTTAGCTGCTTAGAATGCCCCTGACCTCACTTTGTACCGCTTGAGAACCTTGGACTGACTATCTCTGTCAGTTTCCTGAGTAGCTATGTACCACATTTTTTAAAAATAGGATTGTTTGATTCTCTAGAGTCTAAATCCTTGAGTTCTTTGTATTTATTGGATATTAGCTCTCTGTTGGGTGCAGGATTGGCAAAGATCTTTTCCCATTCTGTTGGTTGCTATTTTATCCAATTGACAGTGCCCTTTGCCTTACAGAAGCTTTGCAATTTTGTGAGGTCTCATTTGTTGATTCTTGATCTTAGACATGTTCTATTCAGGATATTTTTCCCTATGCCCATGTGTGTGAGGATCTTCCCCATTTTCTCCTCTATTAGTTTCCATGTATCTAGTTTGATGTGAAGTGCTTGATCCACTTGGACATGAACTTTGTACAAGGAGATACCAATGTATAGATTTGTATTCTTCTCCATGCTGACCTCCAGTTAAACCAGCACCATTTGTTGAAAATGCTGTCTTTGTTCCACTGGATGGTTTTAGCTTTTTGGTCAAACATCAAATGATCAAAGATGTCTGAGTTTATTTATAGGTCTTCAATTCTATTTCATCCATCTTCCTGCCTGTCTCTGTACCAATATCATATAGTTTCTTATCACTGTTGCTATATAATACAATTGAGGTCAGGGATGGTGATTACTCCAGAAGTTCTTTTATTGTTGAGAATAACTTTTGCTATCCTACCTTCTTGTTATTCCAAATGAATTTGCAAATTACTCTTTTTAACTCTATGGAGAATTGAGTTGGAATTTTTGGTTTATTGTTTTTTTGTTTGTTTGTTTTGGTTTGTTTTTTTTGTTGTTGTTGTTTTTTTTGTTTGGTTTATTGTGAGTTGGAATTTTGATAGGAATTGCATTGAATCTGTAGATTGCTTCTGGCAAGATGGCCATTTTTTTTTTCTGTTAATCCTCCCAATCCACAAGCATGAGAGATCTTTCCATCTCTTGAGATCTTCTGCAATTTCTCTCTTCAGAGACTTGAAATTCTTGTTATACAGATCTTTACTTGCTTCGTTAGAGTCCCACCGAGGTATGTAATATTTGTGACTATTGTGAAGGGTGTCATTTCCCTAATTTCTTTCTCAGCCTGTTTACCCTTTGAGTAGAGGAAGGCTACTGACTTGTTTGAGTAATTTTATACTCAGCCACTTTGCTGAAGTTGTTTACCAGCTATAGGGATTCTCCTGTAGAATTTGTGGGGTCACTTAAGTATACTATCATATCATCTGCAAATAGTGATATTTTGACTTCTTCCTTTCCAATTTGTATCCTTTTACCTCCCCTTGTTGTCAGATTGCTCTAGCTAGAAATCCAAGTACTATATTGAGTAGATAGGAAGTGAGTGGACAGCCTTGTCTACTCCCTGATTTTAGTGGGATTGCTTCAAGTTTCTCTCCATTTAGTTTGATGCTGGCTGTATATTGCTTTTACTATGTTTAGGTATGGGCCTTGAATTCCTGATCTTTACAAGACTTTTAACATGAAGGTATGTTGAATTTTGACAAATACTTTTTCAACATCTAATGAAATGATCATGTGATATTTTTTTCTTTGAGTTTTTTTATGAGTTGATGGATTTCCGTAACTTGGATCATCCCTGCATCCCTGCTGTGAAGCCTAGTTTATCTTGATCGAACTAAATAATAAGATTAATTTCTTTGGTGAAGGGTGTTTTAAGATACATAAGTATTAACCATATCATATGGTTATTATTAATTGCTTTTATACAGCTCTACAATTGAAGACAAAAATATATGATACAGAAAGAAATGCAAAATGAACAGTGGAAGAGGAAGAGACAACTCAGAATTTAAGGTAACACCCAAAGCTTATATTAGAAGAGAGGTTGTATATGTAAATAGATTAATATCATGAAGGAGGGGTATACATTATATTGGAAGAAAATGAATGGTGCCTTCAAGGCCAGCCGCCTTAGTTAAACTTCTAACTTCTTACATATGGCTTTAACAATTTCTGCTCCTGCAAAGGAAACTCTCTTAAAAACTAACACACATGCCAAAAAAGGACTCCAATAAACTTGTATATTTAAATAATAACTTTAAATACTAATGACATCAATACTCTTATCTAAAGATATATACTATATCAATGCACTTATGAAATAAAATCTAAATTTTTTATCTAGAAACAAACTCATTTATTTTAAAGATAAACAACAACATAAGATGAAAGCATAGAAATTTTTAAGTATTCCAAGCAAATAAGACCAGGTAGACAGCAGTTATTAGTCTGACAAAACCCTAACCCTGAGTAACACTTCCTCTAACCCTAAATCTAATAAATGATCCCAAAAGTTTTGGTGGTTTCTTTTTTTTGAATATTCAGGCTGTACCCATCAGGGTTTTGGCATTTTGATATAATATTTGTTCTTTTTAACATTCCTTCCTAGCACTCAGTTTGGTCACTACAATGTGCAGTTAAAATATCCAATACAGACTTCAAACTAAAACTAATCAGAAGAGACAACAAATAGCATTTATTTTACTCAAGAAAAATTAAAATTAATAATAAAAAATCCATTATGATACTAACCATAGATGCATCAAGATCTTTTGTATTCAAATTTTGGAAAAGGTGTACTACTGAAATTAAAGGTACAGGTTGACCCTAATTCACTATTAATACGTGAATTCACTACCCAACATTATCTGATATGTAGGTTACCTAGAAAAAAATAATCATGAACTTATCAGAATTAAATGTCATCTTATATCAAATGGATTTGATAGATATCTACACAACATTCTGACCAATACCAGTGAATAAATTCTAAACTCAGTAGCCCATGTGAAATTCTCTAAAGTATCAGTTCCAAAGAGGAAGAATTTTCCAGAATTCTTTAGTTTTGGCTACATTTTCTAGAGAATCTGATGCAACAGATTTCAGGATGCACCACAAGTAATTTTAGGACAAATAATAACATCCAAATAATCTAAATACTGTTGATTGTACTTCTGCTTTATCCTATTCTTGCCTCCAATAAAAAATTTGAGACATTAACAATTATGTTTGTGTACCTTGGCCACTGTGTTATCTAGAAAAAATATTTTTAATTTTTTTTCTTGATTTACATTTACTCCTGTTTTCCTTCTCAAAACTATCCCAAACTTTCTTATATTATTATTTTCATTGTGTGATGTTATACAAAAAAATTGAAAAATGAAGTTTTAGTAATCATAAATATAAAGGAATATGGGTGGTCTGTATTCTCAGTCTCTGAAAGGCCTGAAATGAAAAAAATCTCCATTCTTTAGGTAAAAGACAGGATAAAATTCTGCCTTTTGACTATACTGCAAGAACACCCCAGGATGGATGTAATATGACCAGGAATCAGTAGAGAAAGCATCCCTAGTCTCAGTGAAAGATGACTTACTGCAGCAATCCTGCATAGCAGCTTCCTATTGGCAACAACTCTGGCATTCTAGCCATGACTCCTCAGCAGGTTTTACCTACTATGTTCTCTAGAGAATTGGTTTTCCAGACACTGGAATCATAGACAATTGCCTAGTAAAGACCAAGATCAATGCCTAGCACAAATTCAAGGGTTTTTCTAGCCATTGTAGCGTAATTTTCGAAAACAAAAATGTCTAAGCAGAATGACTGAGTTAGGGCCAAGAGTCTGGTGGAGTCAGGTATGTACTGGCTCTATAGAAAGCACAGGCTAGCAGGCTATTAACTATAGCCATACGTAGCCTTCTGGGTGAGAAACAGGTTATACCATCTCGTGAAGAGACATATCTGCTTATCTGCTTCTTTAACACCACTATATTCCATAGTGCTTATGTGTGAGCACAAGGACCTCATATTCTTTACACTGCTTCTCAATGAAACAGGAACTGAGTCATCCAGGCTCTTGCAAATAGCAATGATAAGTGTACAGATACACAGGAGTGGAACTTTTATGGCCTACTGGTACCCTCGTTACCTAGGGAATATAGATAAAGGTGTTGTGGGTTCTCAGGAACATCATGCAACAGATATAATCAAATTAGAGCAACTTTTGCCTTGCTTTGGATCGAGCCCTGTGCCATCAAACGTATTAACAGATTTCACACTTCTTAATACAGTCCTTTGCCATCAAATGGTGGGATTTCTGTCTTTATATTTGAGTTTAGAAGAAGGAAACACAAGCTTACAGGTTTAAATGTCTCTGTGAAGTCAAATGACCCCTGTTGTGTTCTCTAGGTACCCTATAGTAATGTTCCTTACCTTTTCACTTTGGTACTTAGCACAAAGATTGGCTCAATAGCCTTGAATGAGCACAAGTGACAAAGGCTATACTCCAGGAGTTTGCTATTATGACTGACCTGCCTCCTTTCAGAGAACACCATTTTTTGATACTTAGTTATTGGATTAGATCTCACCTCAGGTCTGTCATATCCTGGATATCACTATGGTGTATGAATTTAAAATGTCTTGGTAGACATAATTTGGTATTTTTCCTTATTTATATTTACTTTGCCATGTCTCAAACCTTCCCCCTCACCTCCCTGTCTCCAGAAGGATGCCCTCACCCAACTGTCACCCCAACCCCACCAAACCTGCCCTCACCCAGTGGGACCCAAGTCTCTCCATAGTTAGGTACATATTCTCTGACTGAGTCCAGACCCTGCAGTCCTCTGTTGTATATGCATTGGGGGCCTCATGTCAGCTGGTGAATGCTACCTGGTTGGTTGCTCATTATTTGAGTGATCTGGGGTGTCCAGGTGAGTTGAGACTCTTAGTCTCCTGGCTCTCCTCCTCAACTTCTTTCAGTTATTCCCTAATTCAATCACAGCATTGAGCAGCTTTTGTCTATTGGTTGGATGGAAATGTCTGCATCTGACTGTTTCAGCTACTTGTTTGGCCTATCAGAGGGCAGTCATGAAAAGCCCCTGTTTGTAAGCACACCATAGTATCAGTAGTAGTGTGAGGCCTTGGGGCCTCCCCTTGAGCTGGATAACAATTTGAGCCTGTTACTGGACTTCCTTTTCCTCAGGTTCTTCTCCACTTTTTCCCTTCAGTTCTTTCAGATAGTAACGATTCTGGGTCAGAGTTTTTGACTGTGGGATGACCATACCATTCCTCCACTTGATGCCTTGTCTTTCTACTGGAGGTGGACTATACAAGTTCTCTCTTCCCACTGTAGGGCATTTCATCTAAGGTCCCTCCCTTTGATTCCTGAGACTATCTCACCTCCCTGGTCTCTGGTATATTCTGGAGGGTGCCTTCTCCTCCTACCTCCCAAGGTTGCCTGTTTCCATCCTTTCTGCTGGCCCTCAGGGCTTCAGTCCTGTTCCCTGCCAGTACCTGATCATATTCCCTTCTTCCCCTCCCTGTGGCCTTTCCCATCAAGTTCTCTCTCTCCCTCCCTTCCCCCTCCTGTGATTACTTTCTTCTCTCACCCAAGTGGAATAGAGGCATTCTCACTTGGGCCCTTCAGGTTGTTAGTCTTCCTGAGTTCTGTGGATTGTATCCTGGGAATTCTGTACTTTTTTGGCTAATATTCACTTCTATTTTGGGACATCTATTTTGGGTTATTTCCAGCTTCTGGCTATCACAAATAAGGCTGCTATGAAAATAGTGAAACATAGGCTCCTGTGGAATGGTGAGGCATTTTTGGGTATATGCTCAAGAGTAATATAGCTAGGTCTTCAGCTAAATATATTTCCAGTGTTCCCTGGACACCCAGATTGATTTCCAGAGTTTTTTGGGTTTTACCAATTTGCAATTCTAACAGCAATGAAGGAGTTTCTTTTTCTCCACTTTCTTGCCAACATGTGCTGTCATCTGAGATTTTTTTTTTTTTTTTTTATCTTAGCTATTCTGACTGGTATGAGGTGGAATCTCAGGATTGTTTTGTTTTGCATTTCCCTGATGACTAAGGACTTTTAAGATTTCTTTAAATGCTTCTCAGGCATTCAAGAATCCTATGTTGTGATTTCTCTATTAGTTCTACTTTTTGAGAGGGTTGTTTGATTTCTTGGTGATTAGCTTCTTGAATTCTTTATATATTTTGGATACTAGCCCTCTATTCGATGTGGGGTTGGTGAAGACTTTTTCCTAATCTGTAGGTTGCCAATTTGTCCTAGTGGTTATGAACTTTGCCTTACAGAAGCTTTCCAGTTTCATGAAATCACATTTATCAATTCTTTATCTTAGCCATTGGAGCTCTGTTTAGGAAATTTCCCCCTGTGCTAATGAGTTAGAGGCTCTTTCCCACTTTCTCTTCTATTAGATTCCATGTACCTGGTTTTATGTTGATTCACTGGGACTTGAGCTTTGTGTAAGGTGAGAAGTATGGATCTATTTTAATTTTTCTACATACAGATTGCCATTTAGACCAGCACCATTTATTGAAGATGCCTTCTTTTTTCCATTCTTTATTTTTGGCATCTTTATCAAAGATCAAGTGTCTGTAAGTGTGTGGTTTGATTTCTGGGTCTTCAATTCTATTTCAGTGATCAACATGTCTGTCCTTGTACCAATATCATGCAGTATTTTAAAGTAGAATGAGAAAGGACACTTCATATTCATCAAAGAAAAAAATCTACCAAGAGAAAGTCTCAATTCTGAACATCCATGCTCCCAATGCAAGAACATCCACATTCATAAAAGAAACTTCACTAAATCTCAAAAGACACATTGAACCCCACATAATAATAGTGAGAGACTTCAACACTCCACTGTCACTAATGGACAGGTCCTTGAAACAGAAACTAAACAAAGACACAGTGAAACTAATAGAGGTTATAAAACAAAGGGATTTAATAGCTATGTACAGAACATTTCACCCTAAAACAAAATAATGCACCTTCTCAGCACCTCATGGTACCTTCTCCAAAACTGACTATATAATCAGTCACAAAACAAGCCTCAACTGATACAAGAAGATTAAAATAATCCCATGCATCCTATCAGATCGCCATGGCCTAAGGCTGGTCTTCATTATATTTTATTTTTCTGATTAAATAAATGTTTTTATTTTTCCAATAGCTTTTAAAATGTGAACATTCTGTGATTTAGCCAGTTTTTACTCCCAAGTAACTTCTTAATTGGGCCTAAGTTCCCTTTGAAATAGCATACTCTTATTCAGGAAAGCAGTTAGCTTTTCGTCATCCTTTCTCTCCAGATAGCATCCAAAGATAAATCCCACAGGGACAAGTATATGAACCCAGTGCTCACATACAAGCTGAGATAAGGTCATCTTGACTGGAGCCTGGTGCCAAGCACGACGAAGAACAGCCACAGGGAGCTAGATCACTCAAGGCTGGTCTTTAATAATGACAAAAACAACAGAAAACGCACATACCCATGGTAGACATACTTTGTAAACACTCTATTTCCTTCTCTGTTCTTAGAACTACAAGCTCCTTCCTGAATGTAAATTTAATACACCTGAAGCAAGTACACACCTGTGACACATTAAGAGAAAGAGAAAATGAAGGTATAACTTAGTTCTTATTTATGATTTGTCTTAGTCAGGGTTTCTATTCCTGCATAAACATCATGACCATGAAGCAAGTTGGGGAGGAAAGCATTTATTTGGCTTACTTCCATATTGCTGTTTATCACCAAGGAAATCAGGACTGGAACTCAAGCAGGTCAGGAAGCAGGAGCTGATGCAGAGGCTATGGAGGGATGTTCCTTACTGGCTTGCTTCCCCTGGCTTGCTCAGCCTGCTCTCTTATAGAACCCAAGACTTCCAGCCCAGGGATAGCACCACCCACAAGGGGCTCTACCGCCTTGATCACTGAGAAAATGCCCCACAGCTGGATCTCATGGAGGCACTTCCCCAACTGAAACTCCCTTCTATGTGATAACTCCAGCCTGAGTCAAGTTGACACACAAAACTAGCCAGTACATGATTGATATAGTTTTGACACTTCACCACTTCCTCTGATTCTGATTCATATAAGTAGTGTGTCTATGCAAAGAATGATCATTTTTCTGTACATTTCAGACAATAAGATATGTCACTGGGCTCATAGGTGATTTTCCCAGAGACAGAATAAAGATAACAGTTGTCTTGGAACTGGATCAAATTCTTTAGTCTTCATCCTTTCATATTTCCCCAGTCTATTTCAGTTCCCTTCCCATGTGTGCAGGTCTCAGTGGATTGATTGCATATGTCAGCACTTCCAGTTCTTCATTCTCTTTCTTTCTCTGACATCAAACTCTTGAGATAGCACAGATTCGGTAGCTGACTGGGGAAAGGGTGAGGCCCATTCTGAACTTCAGGCTCAGCTTCTCATTGATTGGGGCCTTGAAGGTAAATTTTTGCATAAGGACAGAGAAGAAAATGAACAGCTCAGATCTAGCCAATTGTTCTCCAAGACAAGCTCTCTTTCCTGTGGGATGAAACAGAAGCTGAATCAATTTCCTTGCTAATATTAGACTTGTAACATTGTCGAGACTGTTATATACTATGGGGACTTTGGAATAAATGTCTTTTCCACTATGCTATGGCTATGAAAGGCCCCCATAGACTCATATATTTGAACAAGTGAATGGTGGCCAGGGAGTTACATGGGGTGACTTCCATATACTTGGCCCATAGGAAGTGACACTCTTAGGAGGTATAGTCTTCTTGGAATAGGTGTGACCTTGGTAGGGAAAGTGCTTCACAGTGTAGGTAGGCTTTGAGGCGTCCTAGTGCTCAATCTCTGTCCAGTTCAGAAGAGTGTCTTTTCCTAGCTACCTTTGGATAAAGATATAGAACTCTCAGATACTCCATCATCATATCTGCTTGCATTCTACCATCCTTCCCATCATGATAATAATGGACTGAACCTTTGAAACAGTAAGGTATCCTCAGTTAAATACTTGGCTTTAGAAGAGTTGTTCTTGTCATGGTGTCTCTTTACAACAATGTCACCATAACTAAGACAGATAGTATGCTTTAACTACATTTTAAAAGTTTTGCTAAAGCCTATAATAAATGTCAACTTCTAAAGAAATGTGTGTAAATCAAAAAATGGTCTATTTCATCAGAAGTCTTTTAGATTACTGTCCTGTGTATTTATTATGTTAAGTAGGGAGTGTTTCCTACTAGCTTCATCTAATTTCCTTATTAATACTCAGTTCTATTTCTGAGTAGTAGGTAGGAGAGCATACCTTTAAAATAACTTGTGACATACCTATAAATATGGTAGGTAACGCACCTTTTTCTTTTATTGACAGGAGGCAGAGTTGGATCTCTACCCCATATTTTAGGAAATAAAGCCAGAGAGAAATAAAGGTGATATGAAGCAGTCTCTGTTCAGGAAATACTAGAAATTGGCAGTGGTGAGAAGAACCTATTGGCAGAACCACATGGAGAAGATACAATTGAAGTAGAAGACTTTAAGGAGAAGAGGGCAGAAGAGCTAAGGAGGAGATTACAGCTCTTTCCTGTTAGTCACAACTCACCCATTGAGAATGGCAGAAAGGATTCTCTTTTCTTAAACTGTCCATTCTCCAAAAAATGCTCTGGATTGAATACTTCTGGAGTGGCCCACTCTTTGGGGTCCCTGTGTAGTGCAGTCAAATTGGTCAGGATCTTGGTTCCCTATAGAAGGCAACAAAGCATTAGAGCTTGATATCTGGAACACACTCAAGTGAGAATGACTATCAATATCCCATGCTGGAGACTTTTAATGTCCTAAATGTTTTCACTCTGACCAAGCTACATCTTAAGTGTCATTTGCACTATCCACATATTATTTTCTTTTAATACAAAGTACATTTCAGTAGTTGATAGCATTTCCTCATACTAAGTCTTATCAGCACATTGGACTACTCTATTACACAAAATAGCTGCTTAATAGGCAGAAGTCAGTACTTGTATGTCTAGGAAATGACCTGTAAGAGTCCAAGGATAGATATTGCGTCTCGCTGCTCATAATGGGCAGGTCTGTGGTACCATAATACCTACTTCTTGGTTCTTTTCCATAGTATTAAAGTGGCAACACATAATCACCACAGTTATTGAAAACCTTATCAATTCAACAAAAGGAACTTCTGTCTAGGCAGGTACATGAATGACCCTTATTATGAGCCTTTCCCTCATGATATTGTCACTGAGAAACTTGGGCCATTCTTTCTTACTTCTTCTTTAGTGTAGCCTTTCATACTGTTCTCTTAGACTCAAACAATCACCTACCAAGTTTGTACTGCTCCTCACTCCACATTTGCACCATACACAAAATACCAGAATGTTTTCTCCTGGGAAGTCCTTATGACTAATGATTAGATGTTCCATGCTATAGGTCTCCTCCAATCCCGAATCAAGGTTTTAAGATACTTAATACATTTTGGCTTGACTTATAAAAAAAATTGTAATTCTGAGTATTATATCCTGCACACCCAATCTTATTTTATTTTCATTTGGATCTTTTGAAGTGAGTAAAAATCTTAAGCTATGGATGGTTATGTAATATGCTCACATAGTTATAGAAGTCATATTTGGAACCAGGCCTTCCTGCTGTCAAGGCCATAAGTTCCAGCCTCTCATGTACATATCCATTTTTATTTCTATGTCCTCAGGTTAGATGTTAGCATTGATATTAAAATCTGTGGGAGGAGTTGACGCCTAGAGTTAAGTAAATGTATAGAAAAAATGGAAACAGCATCTGGGTAATCCAGAACTCAATTTCCAGCCTTAAGACTTTTAGTAAAAAAGGGACTACTAACTACAGGGGCTGCTCCTCTGATTCTAAAGAGAAGGTGGCTGTGCAGTGATAGATGGATAAGCTTGTCTGGGTCTGAAGTGGAGAGTATCTCCAAGAAAAACATATTCCAATGTTTTAGATAATTAATCTAGATTCTCAGAGACTGATCATAGACAGCAAGGAATGAAATTTCAATTATATTTGATAGGATGGGAATGCTAATGGACAGAAGAAATAGGTAGTAATGTCATCAGTATTTACTCTGTGAAGACAGAATTAAACATGGATATATGGAGTAAAATGGAGATAAGTTCCTTTAACCTCTAATACAGCAAGTACTATGGATAGATCATGGGAAAGTATAAATTCTTGGAACAAGCTTGCTTTTGGATCCCATTTCTTATTGCTTGTAGTAGAGAACTCTTATGAAAACTTAAGTTTTCTAGGATTCAGCTTTCCAATCTAGAAAATGGAGATTGATAGTTTACTCTGAAAAATTACAAAGATGTTTTGAGAGAGATAAAAGTCTATAATATGTTATGATTGCTTCATAAATATTATTCCTTTCCTCACTTTCTTATAATTAACATTTCACATTAAAATTTTTGTGACATTTTGGGTTATAAATACAAAGTGGAAATGTGCCAATGCGGACAATGTTAGAAACACTAGTCTTAATCTGGGGTTTGTCTATGAGCCTCAAATGTGTTTTATGTATTAAATTCTGTCTTTTCAGGATTGTGAAAAAATTCCTACACTCACCATCGCAGGTACCTAGTCCCAAGACCTGCCCAAATAAACAGTGTCTGAGATAGAATTTATGCTACCTATGTGCTCACATAAGCACAGGATAATAAGATTGTCCAAGGAAAATGAAGCTAGGTTTTGCCTAAATGTCTTTGATCAAAGAGCCTTATGTTTCAGCTCCCAACAATATATGTGAAAAATCATTTAGATACATGAAGAGTTTTTCAGATATCTCTCTCCACTGTTCACATTATTTTTTAGGACATTCATATCCATCACCTTTAAAGCTTAGGTTCTGAAGTTGATGTCCAACAAGGACAGGGGTATTTCAAGCTGGGAATGCATTGTTACCTTTGGCAGGTAGAATCCAGCAAGGTTGGTGTCAACTGTCACTACCCTGATACAATTCAAGGGGACGATGTTGCCCATCCTCTGCACCTCATGGATGACAGCATTGGTATAGGGCATGGCCTCTCGGTCAGACAAGTTCGCTTGCCTCTTGTGGCCAATCACTCTGTCAATCTCTGCCTGTACGTTTTCTGAGATAAAATAGGAGTGTCTATTAAGTTTTATTTTAATTTCATGTTTTCTCAAATTTTTTACTAAATGGTTGTTATGGTATGTAAATGAATTATTAGTTATAATTTGAAAAAAAAAACCAACTGTTCCATCAAATGAAAAGTATACCTATCCTTGTCTGCTTAAATCTTCTAAGACTATGAGGAAGAAAAAAGGTGGAATGGAACACTATCCCTCAACCAGTACAGACACTGAAACAATGTACAAACCATAGCAATAGGAACATCATGGCAGTGGATGGGTGGGGAGCATCCCTGCACACACTAGACACAGCAGAGTATATATTTGTGGGGTAATTTATTATTGTGTATAAATAGTACAACACGACTCAATAGATAGTGTTGGTCCAAACTTCAGAGGTCTGACCTAGAGTAATTTATAGTATTTTAGGACTACTTAAGCACAACACAATTTGGAAAATGATTTCTGGGAATATTTTACTCAATCCAATACACATGCACAAGAACACACACACACACACACACACACACACACACATCTTAAAACATATCCAAATTGGAAGTGTTTGTACAGTACAAGTGTTTGTATAGTTCAAGTGTTGTTTTCCATAAAAAAAGTTTCTATAGATTAATGAAGGAAACATGCTCATGATAAGAGTCTGGGGAAGGATTTTGTGTAGCTTGGTAGCACATAAGGTTAATGTCACTGGGCTATAAGCCATGTCAACTCCAAGCTCTCTGGGTGTAAAACAGGTTATTAATCTTTCCTTTTGAGAAGAAAGTACAGTGTGTTCAACATTAATGGTACCACTAGTGCCAGCAAGAAGATAGTCCCTGGGATGATTCTTCTAAATGGGAGAACTTAAGATACTGCATTTTTAGTTGAGGAAGACAAGATGTCTTGAAATCAAAGCAAGAATGAGAGTAGTACCAAAGTGGACATATAGGAAAACTACATAATGTATGGATCAGGCTAGAAGACAGAGAGGTGATGTCATAGGAC
>JADRCD010098621.1:0-17442 GCA_019843815.1 Montemys delectorum | reverse complement strand
GGGGGGTGGGATGCTGTTGGATTTTGATGCTAATTCTCTCCTGGAAAGTACTGCAGACCAGGAGTGAATCACTACACAGGTGCCTCGTGACCTTAACTTCTCCCCACCTTAACTTTTCAAATAAAGACTAAGACCGATGATTGGGATGCAGGAGGGAAGGTGGAGCTGAAAAGTTTGGGGGAGGGAAGGTGGGAGGTACCGGGGGGTGGGGAGGGAGGAGACTGGAGAGAACGACCATGAAGGAGGAGAACAAGGTGGAAGGAAGATGGAGCTGAAGCACGTGGCTTGGAGAAATCACAAGCCATATGGGATCTAATAGATGGGAATAGAGTAGTGTAGTGGTAGATCTGTCCAATCTGGGCGAGTAGCTTGTATACTAATTATTTGAGTTGTGGATTCATTGTTTTGGTAAATTGGGTTAGTGTAAATTTGGTAAATTGAGGAGTGTTCTTTATAATGTTTTTTTCCCTTATAATGTTTAATACAACACCGTGGAGTGGTTACTGTTGGAATAGGGGCGTGATTCAGTCTATAAAGTGCTTGCTGAACAAGCATGAAGGTGGAACTTTGATCTTCAGAACCCATGTGTTTGATTTTATTTTGTTTTTGTAATGCTAGGTACAAATATGTTTGCTCCCAATCCTGGGGAGATAGAGGTAGGTGGATCTTTGGGACTCAGTGGCCAGTCGGTATAGCTGATTCAGGGAGCTCCAGTTTCAGTGACAGACCCTGGCTGGAAAAAATAGAAGAAGGAGGAGGAGGAGGAGGAGGAGGAGGAGGAGGAGGAGGAGGAGGAGAAGAAGAAGAAAGGAAAACAAAATATTAGATGGGGTGGGGATGCTAGAAAGATGGCTCAGTGGTTAAAAGCTTTTGAAAAAGACCCAGATTTGATTCTTAACATCCACATGGACTATCACAATTGCCTGTAACTGGCTCCAGGGGATCTGACGGCTCTGGCTTCCACAGGCGCCTGTGTGTGCACATAGGCATACATGAACATAATTTTAAAGTAATAAAAGAAATACTTTAAATAATTAGATGGAAAGTAGTTGAGAAAGCACTTAATATTGACTTCCAGTCTCTGTGCCTACCTGTACACACACACACACAGATCTTGTTGAATAAACATGTTTGACAACTTTTGAATAGTGGTCCATTCTAAGACAATTTTAAGACATAAGTGGGCAGATCACAGTGCATTAGAAATTGGGGTAAGTATGGTCAGGCCTATAAAAATTGTTCTGTCACAAGTGGAAATAGACATTCTTTTTTCTTTTTACTATTTTTATAACTTTTTCTTAGAAAAGAAGTCGGGAGAAGTGGCTGTTCTGAAGAGAGATGGACGATATATATATTACTTGGTAAGATGGGACCAAATCTTCATACTGTGTAGATTGGTGCGTAGATAGACTCTGTATTAGTCATGATGCTCCAACCTAGACAGCGAAGCATGCCTAACAGCTCCCAGTTGTACATCAGCTGAGCTCCAGAGGTGCTGGCTGCTTGGAGCACTGAGGCAGGTATACCAGGCTGCCCCAGCTCCACAGTGAGACCACTGTACTGTCCTCTGTGGAACTGTAGTCTAAGAGTGACAAACCTTAGGGTGATCCACTTAGTCATAGTGGAAGGAAACCCTATCTCAAGAGAGATTTCCCTGAGGGCTTTTAATCTTCCTTGTTAGGAGCCACTAAATGTCCTGTTCCTCTCCTGCCTGCTTCAGGAAATGTGGGATTCTCTATCTTTTACCCTGTCTTTGGTCCCAGAAGAGGCACGCCTTCTTACAGTCAGTGTGGGGTGATTTAGAGCCAGCCCACAACAAGCAAATACTTGGGCGACACACTAACCTGCCAAGTGGGGCCTTAAAAGCCAAGACTGATTTTCAATTAGAAGAGCTATCTCATGCTGCTGCTTTCTTAGGGAAACAAAAAGCAAAGGAGTGTGATTTCTAAATGAGCAGACTTCGAAGGGGGCTGCTCAGGCTGTCCGAGGGCTTCACTGGTGATCTTCTTAAACATGGCAGTGGGTTCAGCTTTCCAGTGCTGCAGGAAAAGCTGTTTTCTTGTTACCTGGCAGAGTCTGCTTCTTAGTCACTGATGGATTTTCCTGTGGCTCGAGGATGTCGCCATCCCTGTTTTAGATGAATTGGGTGAATTCGTCTATAAAGCGGTCTTTATTCTTGGAATTTTCAGTATGTAGAGGAGTCTAATCACTTCTTTGTTGACTGCTATATTGGGAAATGGAGCTAATGAGAAGGAATCCTTTCTTTTATGTTCAGATTACAAAGAAACGGGCTTCACACAAGCCAACATATGAGAACCTACAGAAGAGTCTAGAGGCCATGAAGTCCCATTGTTTGAAGAATGGCGTCACTGACCTCGCCATGCCCAGGCAAGGGATCCCGGATTGATTGGTGAAGATTAACCTCTAACTTCCAGGCCAAGTCTGGAGTGTGGATGTAAACAGGTCCCTGCTTGTCAGAGCTCCCCACTAAGTGGCTGTGCTGCCACAGCATGTGTGTGAATGAATCAGTTAAGTAGTAGAAGGCACACACCTGCCTCAGCTCCTCTGTGGGGAGTGCCCGTGTTGAATTCTTGCCATTGTTTGAAGCACTGGGATCTCAGAATGGAGATGAGCAGCTGCACTTCCTCTTGGACTATTTCCGATGTCCTGAAATTGACTTTGGTGTTAGGAAAGTTGTCACTGACCTCTGCTTTTATGCTGCATATCTGCTTGTGGTTCCCGGGTAGCAGTCAGGATGTCCTCGGTGTCCCTTTACAGACTTAAGTGACATTGGTCTCAGGTGATCCTTTGTTCCTCTCAAGGACCTGGGCTATGCGTCTCTTTTTATTGCCCTAGTAGCTTTCAGTCAGTACGGACCAAAGCTCAAGTGACTTTCAGTGTGACCATGACACTTTATTTTTTAATGTGCATCAGTGTTTTGCCTGTATGTATGTCTGGGTGAGGGTGTTGGATCCCTGGAACCAGAGTTACAGGCACTGTGAGCTGTCATGTGAATGCTGCAATTTGAAGCCCTGGTCCTCTGGAAGAGCAGCCAGAGGCCTCTCTCTAGCCCGTCATCCCTCATTCAATATACTCGTGGCTTATGTATCAGAAACATTTTTTTAAAAAATCACTTTTCAGGAACTTAATTATCCTGCTATCATGTGAAATTGGCAGTTTTAAGCTTCCCCTTTGTCCCTAAGGCTGTTGAGGATCAGTACGGTGTCATATTAGAAGGGAAGGGTCAGGTGGTAGAGTTGGCCGTCTGGTTGCAAAGACCTCGCTCGTGGGCCACAGCTAGCAGCATCTGCAGACGTTCCATTCTGACTTCCTTTCTAAGGTCCTCCCACCTTTGCATGCTCCTTAACATTCTGTTATTTCAAGTATGTTTTAAACATACGGACATTTTACTGCCCACTCAAGTCAGTTTTCATTGAAAGAGTAACTAGGCTAGTGGCCTCTTGTCAAAGAGTGAAATAATTAGAAATAATTGGAAAGCAAAGTGATATGATGGCAGGCCTCAAATTCAGAAATCCACCTGCCTTTGCCTCCCAAGTGCTGGGATTATAGATGTGCATCACCACTGCCCAGCAACTTGGATGGAGATTCTTCATCCTGGCTTCCTATGGGTGTGAGCCTGGGTAACTGCTTTGGTTAGAGCTCAAAGGAAGAGGGAGGGGGAGCAGGCTCCTGAGTACTTTCATCATAACCAGTGAGGGACTGTTTGCACACTCATCCTAACCGACAAACCAAGAAAAGATGGGGTTTTCTTCTGTTCTCAGGATTGGATGCGGTCTGGATCGCCTGCAGTGGGAAAATGTATCTGCAATTCTCGAAGAGGTGTTTGAGTCAACAGACATCAAAATTACTGTGTACACACTCTGAACACGTGAAGATCTTGGAATGAGCCCATGGTCTTTTGTGTCATCTCTACCGAGCTGTAGACTAAGCAGCTGTAGGACCTCAGAATGGGCAGAGGACAGTCTGTGTGAGGGGGTCTCTCACAGGCCAGATGTGGGTTTCTGTACTCCAAGAGGATAGCGAGGGCATTGCACCCAAGCAGGAGGCTGAGGGCTGCCACTGCAGGAAACCAGGTAGGTAAGCTGTTTTAGGGCCTGCCTTGCTTAGCCACTACTGGATGTGTTTGGCTGGCCTCTGGGTGGCAGCATAGGTTCTAATTCTCTTTCTTTTGAAGAGAAATTGTGGGAAGGGTAAACTTTTGAGATTTTTTTTTTTAACAATTTTGTGTTTGTGCACTTGGTGTTAGTCTCATCAAAAATCATCATAGGAAAGGGTTATGGTTTTTAGTTAGGGCATCACAATGTGTCAGGAGTGGAACAATAAACTTTTCCCTTATGTTCACTGAGGTTTGCATGTGTGAATGTCTGTGTTCTGGATCTTGGGGACAGGCTAAACCTGTGACTTAATTTTGAAGAGCCAGGGTTCCCTGGGAAGATCAACAAGGTAAGAGGAAGTGTGGACAAGGACCATCCACCTGGGTACAAGGTGCGCTTAGAGTGCTTGTGGGGCTCTTAAGTGTCCGCTGTGTAGCTGATGTGATTGGACGTGCATGGACTTAATCAGGAGGCCAGCAAAGTAACACTAAAGACTCAGAGGCAAGGGCGAGTTCCAGGCTTGTGTTTTCCCCACCCTAGAAGATTGTGACATGCAACTAGTTGGAATTTCACGAGAACTACAGTAATTCTTGGTCCCTCTTCTGAAACTTAAGACAAGCAGCATGTTTATGGTGGGAAGATAGAGCCCATGGATTTAGTCAGTGTTTTGTTATTAGAGCTATTGAGGCAACTAGGAATCCTCCCTACCCCATGGTGGTGGGTAGTGCAAGTTAACACAGCCAGACGTACCACAGTCTGTACTCTAGTGTGAAGGCTAGTGGGTCGGGAATGGGTGATTCTTCCAGTGTAAAAATAACAACTAAGAAGGGGCTGCGGAGACACCAGGAGAGCCCGGTGATGTGATCTTGGTATGGGGGACGTGTTCTTAGCATATTGCAGCCTGCTGGCAGGGCAGGTCCAAAGGATACAGACAAGTTGTACATAGTGCTGTGGAAGGAGTCCAAAGCTTTCGTTAGAACCTGCGTCTCTAAAACTGTAGGGAGAGAATGTCTAAAATACATGAAGCAGATGATGAGAGTAGGTGATCGGCACTCTGGGAAATCTTTACATTGCTTCTCTCCCACAAAGACTGTTCCTACACTGTACTGGCTGGTTTTGTGTGTCAACTTGACACAGGCTGGAGTTATCACAGAGAAGGGAGTTTCAGTTGGGGAAGTGCCTCCATGAGATCCAGCTGTGGGGCATTTTCTTGTTAGTGATCAAGGGGGTAGGGCTGGTGCCATCCCTGGGCTGGAAGTTTTGGGTTCTATAAGAGAGCAGGCTGAGCAAGCCAAGGGAAGCAAGCCAGTAAGGAACATCCCTCCATGGCCTCTGCATCAGCTCCTGCTTTCTGACCTGCTTGAATTCCAGTCCTGACTTCCTCTGGTGATCAACAGCCATGTGGAAGTAAGCTGAATAAACCCTTTCCTCCCCAACTTGTTTCTTGGTCATGATGTTTGTGCAGGAATAGAAACCCTGACTAAGACATACACCAACCTACACTTCAGCCTCTATGGGTACATCTGAGCGCTTGCTCAGGTCAGTAGCTCTCTAGGCCCATTTGTTTTTAAGGGGATTATAGTTAACAGTTAATTTTTGTCAGGGAGCCTGATTCTGATATTCTAGACCTCGGTGGGAATGGGATTAAGTGCCTTTGGGTCAACTCCTCACACTTGAAGCCTGAGAAAAAGGAGAGCTGGCCTGATAATAGAATGAACACCACCTCCCCAGTTAGTCTGGCTGACACCCCCAACACCCAGTCATGGAGTGTGGTTCCACTTCTGCAGAGGACTCAGACAAGCCCTTTGAGAAAGTGACCCCTGCCACCTCCTGTCATCATTTCCAAGAGTCTCATGGTACGTCTGAGCATTTAACTGTTACTTTTGACACCCTCTTCAGGGAGAAGAAAGTTCCTTATCACTTGGCCGTTGTGATGTGAATATCTCATAAAATTCCATGAGCCTTGTGTTCCCCCACCATATTATCTTCAAAGGGAAGGAAAAGCTCTCCTTTACAAACAATCCCACCAGCACAGTTTTTCCTTTCTTTCATTGTTCAGTAGTGCTGGGCATGGAATGAGAGCCTTGCATATTTAACCTGCTGGTCAACCCGGAACTCTCTGCTGTCTCATTCCTTCTACCTTATGTGAATCAGTCTCCCAGTTGCCATGGGTATCCCATGTTGGCTAGCCTACATACCTCCAGGGGTTCTCCAGCCTTCATCTTGTGTGAAGAGGACAGACTCATATTTTTACATCCTGCTTCATGTGAATTCTGGTGGTTGGGAGCCTGGCTCTCATGCTTGAAGCAAGAGCTTATACACTGAGCCATTGCCATCTCCCCCACCCTAAAGAAGAAATATTTTCAGGTCAGGACCATGGTGAGAAGTGAGCCTGGGAGAGTGAGTGCTTCACTGTCAAGAACTGGCTTTTTCTTCCTAATGTCATGGCTTAGTTCCTAGCCTACAATATCCCTGCACCTAATTATCCATTCATTGTCCATGGGAACTTCCTCATGTCCCACTTTCGTAAAAGAACGGGTCACAAAAAAATCCATCTATTTCCTTTATTGATGTTGCTATTTTGTCTTTTAAAAAAAAAGTCAGCCCAATTCAAAATACTTTTCTAGATATATTTCAAAGGTCTGTAGTTTGATTCTGAGGATCTTTGTCTCAGGCAGCACCCTGGAGAGGCAATAAGACCCTCCACCCCCAGGTATCTGCTGCCCCACATCACATACTGTTGTTTTTCTGGTCTTCATTTTCCTTCTTCCAATAGCCATATTACAAAAGGCATGGTTGAATGAATGATGGCCTGAGGTGTGTTTTGAGTTCTCTGAGGGTCTTGTCCAATGCAATTGGTCGGTGTCAGATGTCCACCTCCAAGTAGAATCAGGAAGCCAGGCATGTCCTGATGCCATCCGGGTCATTGTTCTGAGTGGCAGCAGGCATACCTTCATGGGAAACAGCAAGTTACTGAGAGCTTTGCTACCCCGGCAACCAGTCCTCAGATAACTAGAGCCTCTCTGTGCCTTCCCTAAGAGACCCTGGATGTCTCCTCCAGGACCTCCTGGGGTTCCTGGGTTCCCGGTGTTGGGACTGTCCTTCATTGCTTTGGTGTGGTTACCACAACCCCAGAGATCTGTTTGGATTCTGTTCTCTTGAGTTAAATATATAGTACAAATACTCTGCTGTTGTAGCTTTGTGTGGCCCAGAACTTACTACACAGAGCAGGCGAGCCTTGAACTCAGATCTGTCTATCTCTGCTTCTCCTGGGCTAGTCTGCTAGTCTTTCTTAAAGCAAAGATAAAAATAAGAGATAGACAAATTATATTTAAAAAGTGCTTGCTTTTTAGTGAACGTTAAGAAGGGCTAGCTGTTCTTTAGGGGCATTTAGACTCTGTCATGGTTTTTTTGGCTTACACTTGACCTTCCCTCAGGAACTTAGAAGACCGACAGATATGCCAGAAGAAGTGTGCTAATGGGTTCAAGAATTCTGGTTGTATCTGTAACCCAAAAAGGAGTTAAATTCTTTTTAAAATGACATTTATTTATGTGTATAGGGGATGGTGTGTAGGTTTGAAGGTTGAAGAATAACTTTGGGGGTCAGTCCTCTCTTTTCACTATGTATGTGGGTCCCATAGAGGAAACTCAGGTCTTCAGGATTGGTGGTGAGCACCTTTACTAGGTGAGGCCCTGGCCCAAAATGGTCTATTTTAAAATAAGCTGACTTAGATGTGTACTTTCCCTCATACTGGATTTGTTTACTGAGTATCAGTTAAAACTCCCAGTGATCCCAAATTTAAAACTTTAATCATCATTGAAATTCACACTTTTAATGAAAAAATAAATGCCTGAAGACTTGCTAGTTCAGTAGCTGGCAGAAGTGGCCTGTAAAAGTCTTCAAAGGGATTGGAGAGGTCGTTCAGTTGGTTAAGGAGTAAATCCTGACACCTGAGTGCCGTTCACAGAGCTCACATAGCGGAAGCAGAGATCCAACTCCAGTAAGTTGTCCTCTGACCTCCATGTGTGTGCCTTGACATGTGCCCCTTCCACACACACATAAAAAAATAAACATAATCTCATTAAAAGTGTGTGATTTTTGTAGGGGCGGTTTTTTGTTTTGTTTTTGAGATAGGGTATGCAGCTCAGGCTGGCCTATGAACTCTTTCTATTCTCTTCAGCTCGCCTCTTGGTGCTGGGAGCATGGGCATAGGCCGCCATGCTCAGATTATTTTATTATTGTTACTATCAGAGTTGGGAATTGAATCCAGTATGCATGCTAGACGAGCATTTCACAAATCTTTGTGTTTTGTAAACATTCTACCGCTGAACTATACCCACAACCCGAACTCTCAGGTTTTTTGTTTAGTTTTGACTCTTGTTTTATTTTTGAGACAAGGTCTCATTAGGTAGCTTAGGTTAGCCTGAGACTTGGTATAACCCAAGATAGCTGCTAACTGGTAATCCTCCTGCCTCTGTCGCTGGAGGGCTGGGATTCACACACAGCACCAAATCCCTCTCCCCTTTGAAGACTGCAAAAGGAACCCCATCAGGGTGAAATTAAGTCAGCAGCCTCCATTCTGGTGAGTGCTGTGCCGGCCTGTGGTGCTTACACTAACAAACGTCTTCGAGGAATTTGAAAAGCAAGTTCTGTATTTTCAGGGATCATCCTTGAGTCTTTCCTTACTGCTGTCATGACCCAGGGTCCTGTGTTACTTTACGGTGTGACCCTACCTACGCCAAGTCTCTGCTCTGTCCTTTTGCTAAGAAGACTAGGCTGAGCGTGTGTGTGCTTGGACAGGAAGACCTCAGCCTGAGGATGTCTGGCCCCCCCACGTGCATGCCTAATAGCAAACACCTGCCAACATGCAGGTCCGTCCGGAACCTCAGATTCCCAGAACGTGTCTGCGAAGCTGCATCTTCTCTTAAGGGTATTGGAAGCGAGAAACATCACACATAAATTGGATGATCTTCATGGATGCATGCTGTGTCCATATTTTATGAATACAGGAATTGTTCCAAAATTAAACTCGGGTAGGAGTGCAGTGAGGAGCCTTCGCCATCACTGTGAGATTCTGATCAGTAACTCTGGCCTTGGAGAAGGGTTGAGCCGCAGCAGTTCTGCTGGAGCAAACTAGATCAGACCAAATTCAAAAGATAGTGAAGGATCTTTTACCCTCTTTCCTGAGGATAATTGGCCTGTTTCTGTGAGAGTCTAATTTACCCTCAGCAAGAGGCCAAATTGGCCTTAATTGTGTCCTAATTATTTGCCTAAACAGCTCATCTTTATTTCCAGCTCTCCTATCACCTCTTGACATCTGTAGGAGACTACTTTCGAAGCTGCTGTTTTAGTTACAAACACCGCATAACCCTTTAGACATGGTATAAGTAGCTCACTACCCTCACCTGATGGAGTTTGACTCCCCACGAGTTAGTCCTCATCACGACTCCCAATAAGAATGCCCTAGCTTTATGCATGCACATAACAATCACTGGATTACTCAAAGAACAGCCCTCTGAAAGCAGGAGAGCGGGTCTGGTTCAATCGAGAGTAGAATCCAGGGCTGGAGGATGGTTCAGAGCTTAGGAGTGCTGGTTTCTCTTCCCAACGACCTGGGTTTGGTTCTCAGCACCACGTGCCGGCCTCATAACTACCTGTAACTCCAGTTCCAGGGGGAATCTAATGCCCTCCTCTGGCCTCCTTAGGTACAAGGCATGCACAAAGTACACAACAATACATGCAAGCAAGATACCCACAATATAATTAAAAAGTAAAAAATGAAAAAAAAAAAAGATGAAAAGAGAAATTCCCCTCAAGAATGAAAACCCTCAATTACAGAAGAACGGACGTGGTGACTTTGGAAGTAGGGACCTAGAAAGCATCCAACAGTAAGGGTCTTGGAGTCTGGATTTTGGGCCGTCCTAAGCCACTATGTGGGTGCTAGGAAGCAACCTGGGCCCTCTACAAGAATAACCAGTATTCTTAACCATTACACATCTGTCCAGCCCTTTCTTTATATTTGTGTACATCTGTGTGTGGATATGAGCAAGTGTACTCTTGTATCCGGAATCCAGAAGTGTTAGGTCCCTGTGAGCTGCTCAGCGTGGGTGCTGGGAATCAAACTTTAGAGCAGCCAGTGCTTTTAATGGCTGAACGACCTCCAACTCCAAGACTTGGATTTAGGTAGAGGGATTCAGCGGAAAGGGGAAAAGAAACAATGTTCTAGAATGTTTCTACAACCAATTCATACAAATGCAGCCCATGAAAATTGCATTTCTTCCTACCTGACCGCAATGTGTTTCTACTCAAGTGAACAGTTAATACAGACACAGTGCTTGGGCATCAGGAAAACTCACGGAAGGCTGAGCTCTGTGGCCTACTTCAGGATGTCTGCCAGCTTCTCCTCATAGTATAGGAAGTTCTCCTGAATGTCCTCCCAGGGCTCAAAGGCCTTGGATTCACCCTCTTCTTGCTCCACAAAATTCTGCCAGATGTACTCGAAGTCCTGGGGTTTCATGATGCGAAGCTTGCAGCCGGCCTCCTTCAGCTTCTTCAGAGCGGCCTGGACCTCTGGCTCCTCCCACATGAAGAGTCGGCTCACCAGGATGAGCAGCCGCAGGTTCTTGGTCTTGCTGAGGGTTTTGAGAATTCGGTCAGCGCAGGCTGCACAGGGGCTGGAGGACACGTACCAGGTGACATTGTACTTCAGGGCCGGGTCGAACGCTGGCAGGATGGTGTTAAAGAATGCCTCCTCAGCATGGGCACCTGCATGTTCATCCTCCAGGTAGCCCTGCGATGCCTGCACTTGGCCTCCCTTACTCTGTGCTTCCACCACATAGCAGAGAAAGGTCTTGTTCCTCCCGGAACTGTATTCCACGTTCCGGAACTGAAATTTAAAGAAGTTGACAGGCAGCCTCACCCTGTAGGTCAAGGGGACAAGGCAGGGAAAAAGGGAATGGTGAATCTTTATTTCTAGGACCTGGAGCAGGTAGATCTCCAAGACCCAGTCATTGTTACTGAAAATGAGCTGTGTCTATGCCATCACTGACTACACATGGAGTGGGTCCCAGAGATGGTGAGGGCTTGCTACTCTTCTAGAGGACTTGAGTTTGGTTCCCGGTACTCATGTTCCGCAACTCACAATGACCTGTAACTCTAGTTCCAAGAGCTCTGACACACAAGAGTTCTTGCTTCCAAGGTCCCCTGTACACATTCAGTGACATAAACACATCAGTCTAAAAATATCCACCCCTCGAAAACAATATGGTTTTTGTAAGTAGCCCTGGCTGTCCTGGAACAAACTACTACAGACAAGGTTGGCCTCGAACTCACAGAGATCCACCTGCATTTACCTCTGAGTGCTGGGAGTAAAGGCATGAGCCACCATGCTTGGCACAAATGTAATTCTCTTACCTAGAGCTCACTGGGAGGGACAGAGATAATCTGAATTTGAGTTTGTATTCTGATTACCCCACTAGGAAGTGGCTCCAATGTGTCCACCTTTGATCTAGTTTCCCTCCCTCTCTCCTCGTTTCTTTCTAGTTTCTAGTTAGCCTAATTGCCCTAGGACTTCTGCTTATCTCGCCTCAGCCTCCCAGGTTCGTGCCACGCCCACCCCATCAGCACAGTCCACAATGACGCAGTAGGTTGTAAGATGAAGATTTTCCGGAGCACCCCCATGCCTTCCTTTCTCATGGAAGTGCACATAGATTTCAGTTTTGGTCGTGGAATGGCCTATATCCTGTAATCCGGTGTTCTCCTATTGGCTGCTTCTCAATCAAAAGATTGAGATGAGATGAGATGAGATGAGATTCACAAGATCAGGGGCTAAGAGCTATTTGTAAGATGGTATACCCAAGGGTAGACCACAGGGAAATTAAGCTTGAGTCACTTCAGTATTGGAAGACTTGGCCCTTGGCCTCCATACGTCTATTACCTAGAGGCTTGGACCTAGTTAGTGAGACTGCCGAGAGGTTAGTAATTGGCCAAGAACTTTAGAACATGGCAGGAGTGGGCAGGAGAGAACCTCTACGGTGTGGTGGTTAGTCTGTCAACCTGACTAGATTTAGAATCTCCCGGAGACGCATGTCTGGGCATGTCTGTGAGGGTGTTTCCAGGGGCATTTACCTGAGAAGGGAAGAACTATCCTGAATTTTAGGGACCCTGGCATGGCCTTGGGTCTCAGGCTGATAGAAAGGGAAAAAAAATAAAAATAAAAAGAGGAAATGAGCCAAGCACCACCATGTGATCAGCCACCTCACTTAGGCCTTCCAGGCTCTGACGGGTTATATCTCCTCAGACTGTGAGCCCAAAGAAACTGTTCTTCCATTGCGTTTGGTTACAGCGATGAGGGCAAGCTTTGGACAATGTGTGGAAGCTTTGAAAATTGCATCTTGATTCATGAGGCCCTACAAAATGTTTTCCAGTTCCTGAAGAGAAGTGTGCTGCAGGTAACCTCCAGGGAAGAGCACAGTGGTGACGTCACGCTGATGCAGTCCGGCTGGGCATAGTCTGAGGTTGACCTAAAGAGCCCGCTAGATGTCTTAGTACAGTGGACTTGGTAAGTAGATTTAAGGGGAGAGTTATATCAGCCCTTAAATAAATGGCGTAGGAGTAGCCAGGCATTTTAAAGAACAGCATGCCATTGATAAAAGGAGAGAAGGCATCAGAGCTGATGATTGTGTTCTTTTAAAATTATATTTACTTATTTACTTACAGGGAGGAGGCACTTGTGCCACGTTATGTGTGGAAATCAGAGGACAGCTTGTGAGAGAATTGAGGCTGGGGGATGGAGCTTGGGTAATGAGGCCCGACAGCCAGTGCCTTTACCTGCTGAGGTAGCTTTGGGGCTCTCAAAGATTGTTCTTACTTTCCTCGTTTGAGTGTTTTCCTAAAATTTAGACCTGTATGGGTTTGGTGGCCAGTGAAAATGAGATTTTTTTTTTTCAAAATCAAGAGTGATAAGGTGTTGAATTAATTATTAACTAATAAATCCCAGTGACGGTGTCACTGCCTGCCTCAGTGGTTTATGTTCTCAAATGAAAGACACACACACACACACACACACACACGCACACACCCACACTTGTATTTTAGTATGTCCCATGCAGCACAATAGCTGGGCAACTGCCTAGCCTCCACACTGCTAGCATTTACCTCCCGTCAATAATTCTGAGTTACCATCTTGGCCGCTCCCGACCCATTTGTACAGTCTCTGAGCCCTGCTTTCTTGGCCCAGAGCCCAGGGTGCTTTCTGTGCTTCTTTACCCCTATTAGCTGCTGGCATCTTTATTTACCAATCAGAACCAACTGGGGAGGAACGTGCAAACCCTCTTGTGCAAACAGTTTTGGGGGGGAACGTGATTAGCATTTGTAATACAAACAGCTACAGAAAGAAGAAATGCCCATCAGAGGGGTTGCTTACCTTGCTCTAACGAGTCTCTAGGCTGGGGTATGGCTCCCTGAGAGTGCTTGCCTAGCATGCAAGATCCCCTGTGCTACAGAATAAACGTGTAATCTCTGTACACGCTGCCGAACATGGCACCACTAACTCACTCCATGCCTGTCTTTGCTTCCTCTCTTTCCCCGAAAGGTCAGCAGACTCCAGGGCAGGGCTGCAGGGGAGCCCATAGTGTCCCAGACCTTGGCCAAGAGCCCAGGAGGCCCCCTCCCTGGGGATTTATCCTCCCCTCATGTTCCCACATCCCCTGCTGTCAAGGTAAAGTTTCCAACATGGAGATGGGGCTGTCTGAGGACCCAGCCCCAGGATTCCTCCAGGGCTATATTTAGCTCTTCAGCCCCTCCATCCCTGGCTGAAAGAGTTTATTATTTACTTCACATTGCATCAGGAGCAATCACGGATGTCTTCCCTCTTTTGAACTGGAAGAATACTACCAGTTACATAGTTCCACTCACCCACCAGGCCACCCTCCAGCTCTGTCTGTTCCCCTCACTTCCTGAAAGAGACTTCCCAGGGACACAGAGCTGATTTTATTTATTATTTATTTGCCCAAACTCTTTTTTTGGTATTTAAAGACTTTTGCAAGATTCCTCCCCTCCCTTACCCAAGACCAACCCAGAGCCACCCCTGTGCAGGATCCCGGGGGACAGAGGGGTTGGAAGTTTGATGTCTACTTTGTGGGCCTTGGGCTTTTACACTAGCTGCCCCATGGGGTACTTTGGGGTTTTTCTCCTGGTGCTCTTCCCCTCCCCCCACATGTCTAAAGCATTGCTCCAACTTTGTCCACAGTAGCCTCACTGAAAGCAAGGATTTGGCTCAGCCAACAGTAGCAAGCTAGCTCAGTGGATGAGAACTGAGTACTGCTTGAAGCCCCTCCCTCGCAAACTCTGATTTGCCCCCTCCTCCTCTTCCCTGAGCATGAAGAGAGGACTCAGAAACCCTAAACCCATGGGAGAGGAAGAAAGGTCACCTCACTATAAATATCCATTTCTAACTCAGTCCTGCCAGCAGCCCAGGGCCTGCATGCCCCTCCTCAGGCCTCTGCTCTAGGTGCTTAAGGGTGGACCTACGGCCTATACTTTCCTTTGGCTTGGCTAGAACCTGAGCTTGCTTGGCTCTTTTGGCTCCTCACTAAAGCTCTTTGGTCAGAAGGAGCATAAAGGTCAAATGAGGTTCGTTGGGTCTACCGTGACCCAATCAGGAAATGGCTGGCCAAGGTCTGACATCAATGCAGGGGGCTGGCATTCTCAGGCAACTGGGGAAGCACAGGATAAGCCAAGACGATTTATCGAAGCACAGGCATCTAATTTCTCCATTGTAAACCCTTTCCCTAATAACAAAGTGTGGCTAAGCATCACTCTCCACCTCAGTAGATTTCCCCACTAAAGAAGCAATGGGCATTTGTCCTTCCGAATAAATGTGTACATGTGCACATGTGTGTGGGGAGAGTAGGCTAGAGTGACAATCGGCAGGAAGTCTTGTTTCTCTGTATCTAGTCACTTGTTCAGGTATAGACTTGGGGTGTGGGCCCAGTACTCTCTTTTAGGCACCACTTACACTGAGCATTGAATAGAACAAACCAGAATCCTAATATCCAGTCCCCCTCTCCCCCAAAAAAATGTCAGCCGAATGAGGGGGACCTAATATGGGCATATGTAGTATGTATTTTTTTCCTAAGGTGTAAACTTTAAAACATTTATGTTTCCTAAGCACAAATATACAGTGAGAGGGAGCAGCCCAGGAGTCCCTAGAATCTAGCTGGCCAGAGATGAGATTTTTTGCTACAAAAGTAACCCTGGAGTGGAAAGTCCACCCAGGACTGAAGACCAGATACTGACACGTCTCTGGTTGTCCTCACCAGACCTGTGTGCGACATCTGTGTTAGAGGAAGAGCTGCCACTCTCAGTAACCACCTATCTCAGGCCTGCTCAATATGGGATGCCACTCAGGGAGAGGAGTGCAGAGCAAAGTGGAAGGTTCTAGACTTGCAGAGCTGCATGAAGTTCTCTGCCCAAGGCAAGCAGGAAGTCTATGCCCTCTCTGTGGGAGACACTCTTTCCACACTGTTGACCTCCCTGAAGGCCAGGGTGGCAGCTGGAGGGCTATTTCCTGGTTCTAGTAGCACAGTCCCCAGCATGCTCCAGAGACCAGGGTGGGAAGATTTGGCATTAAGAATAGGGGGCGGATGTTACAGTGGACGCCTTTAACCCAGCACTTGGGGGGTTGGGGTCGGGGCAGAGAGAGGTGCATCTCTGTGAACTGGAAGGCAGCCTGGTCTTTTTAATTAATTCGAGGACAGCCAGAGCTATATAGCGAGACCCTGTCTCAAAAAACCTAAAGCTCAGTGACTAAAGCGCTTGTTGTGCAAGAGTCAGGACACAAGTGTGACTCCTCAGAACCTAAGTAAAGAGTCAGATATGGTAATGCCCTTGTCTATAATCTGGATATCCCTATGAAGATGGGAATGCGAAAAGCAGAAACACAAGACTCCCTGGCAGCTCACGGGCCAGTGATCAGACACAGTGGAAAAAAACAAGAGGCCCTGCCTCAAACAGGTGAAGGTGAGGATAGACCCTCAAGGGGATTCTCCTCTGACCTCCACACGTATGGATCACAGTGTGCATGCTCCCACACTCACACAACACACACAAATGATGTTAAAGGCTCACCGCATAGACATGCATGTGAGCAAGACATCCATTCACATACAGTAAAATAAGTGTAGAAGAATAAGATGTGGCTAAAAGAAAACTCATCCTGCCATTTATCCTCAGTCCGCCGTAACCCCTGTGATAGCGGGCCATGCTTTCTACAGAAACATACCCGATGCCACACTCACAAGGATGGTGCTGCATAGGGCCAGGGCCACTCATGGCAGAGATGGAAAGAAGGGGATCATGTTGTCCTCCAACATCCCTGTGCTTGCTGCAAGGGCATGCCCAGAAAATTTTGTCTGTGCTGAAAACTGCAAGTCTCTCTGTATTCTGCATAAGCATCCCTCTCTCCTGTTCGCTTCCTGTCACAGTGGCTTGCAGAGAGCCTAACACATGGAAGTGCTCATTCATTAGGTCCATTCATTTGCCCTAAAAATATTTATTGAGTATCAATTGAGAGCTAGAGTTAAAGTGATAAGTGAGAGTCCTTGCTCTGGTGTAGGAGAGCTATTCTAACAGAAGCAAGCAGTAAGTGTGCAGTTCATAGGTGGCAAATACGTGTGAAGATAAAAATCCTCTTTATGGTTTGCTTGAGGCTCATGCTATGCTTTGTGGTCATAAGGTCCTAGGGTTTGTGCCCTGTGATTCTGGCTAACCTTGAGCAAAGTCCCTGTCCCTCTGAGGTCTATTTCTATATGCAAATGACTGAGTAATCCAACCTCTGAGACTTTGAACGATAGTAGACTACAATAGTAGACACTTGATAACTTGCAGCTGGTATTGATGGATGATATCTTTTCTAAGCCTCAAGTCATATCTTTCAAAACCATCCTAAGTTTAACCAAACCACAGAAAGAGAAACTTCTGGAACTGAGAGAAATATACCCAGTTCTTTGAGGGAAAGAAAAAAAATCCCCTAAGTTGTAACATGATTTTTTTTATATCACCACCACCACCACCACCACCATCACCACCATCACCACCATCACCACCACCACCACCACCATCACCATCACCATCACCACCATCACCACCACCATCACCATCACCACCACCACCACACCACCACCATCACCACCACCACCACCACCACCACCACCATCACCACCATCACCACCACCACCACCACCACCACCATCACCACCACCACCATCACCACCACCATCACCATCACCACCACCACCACCATCACCACCACCACCACCATCACCA
>JADRCD010098613.1:0-11378 GCA_019843815.1 Montemys delectorum | reverse complement strand
AAGAATAGATAGATAGATAGATAGATAGATAGATAGATAGATAGATAGATAGCTCAAGGTCAGATGGTTTTAGCACAGAATTCCACCAAACTTTTAAAGAAAAGTTAATACCAATTCTCCTCAAATTGTTCCACAAAATAGAAACTTCATGGTGTTGGCATATTAAACATATATATTAATCAATGGAATCTGATTGAAGACACAGACATAAAAATGGACACCTGATTTTTTATTTCAAAGTCAGAAATACACTGCCATAAAAAGACAGCATCTTTAACAAATGGTGGTGGTCAAACTGTATGTCTGCATATAGCAGAATGCAAATAGACCCATATGAATCACCTTCCACCAAACTCAAGTCCAAGTAGATCAAAGACCTCAACATAAAACCAGATACACTGAACCTGATGGAGAAGAAAATAGGGAATAACCTTGAACACACTAGCACAGGAGAAGACTTTTCTAACAGAACATCAATAGTACAGATACTAAGATTAACAATAAATGGGACATCACGAAACTAAAAAGCTTCTGGAAGGTAAAGCATACCATCTATAGGCCAAGAAAGCAGCCTACCAAATGGAAAATATTTTTATCAACTTTACATTCAATAGAGAACTAATATCCAAAGTATATAAAGAACTCATGAAACAAGATATCAAAGGAAATACAGCTAATCTGATTAGGAGCTAAAACCATACAGTGGAAAAAAGACAGCATTTTCAACAGATGGTGCTGGCTCAACTGGCGGTCAACATGTAGAAAAATGCAAATCGACCCATTCCTTTCGCCTTGTACAAAGCTCAAGTCCAAGTGGATCAGGGACCTCCACATCAAACCAGATACATTGAAACTAATAGAAAGTAAAGTGGGGAAGAACCTCGAGCAAATAGGCACAGGGGAAAATTTCCTGAAAAGAACCCCAATAGCTTCTGCTATAAGATCAAGAATTGACAAATGGGACCTCATAAAGTTGCAAAGCTTCTGTAAGGCAAAAGACACTGTCAATAAGACAAAACAGCAACCAACAAATTGGGAAAAGATCTTTACCAACCCTATATCTGATAGAGGGCTAGTATCCAATGTATACAAAGAACTCAAGAAGTCAGTCTCCAGAGAACCAAATAACCCTATTAAAAAATGGGGCATAGAGCTAAACAAAGAATTCTCTACTGATGAACACCAAATGGCTGAGAAACACCTAAAGAAATGTTCAATATCCTTAGTTATCAGGGAAAGGCAAATCAAAACAACTCTGAGATTCCACCTCACACCAGTCAGATTGGCTAGGATAAAAGACTCAGGTGACAGCAGATGCTGGAGAGGTTGTGGAGAAAGAGGAACACTCCTTCACTGCTGGTGGGATTGCAAACTGGTACAACCACTCTGGAAATCAGTGTGGCGGTTCCTCCGGAAATTGGACATAGTTCTACCAGAGAACCCAGCCATACCACTCCTGGGCATATACCCACAAGATGCTCCATCATGTAATAAGGACACATGCTCCACCATGTTCATAGCAGCCTTATTTATAATAGCCAGAAACTGGAAACAACCCAGATGTCCCTCAACAGAGGAATGGATACAGAAAGTGTGGTACATCTACACAATGGAGTACTACTCAGCTATTAAAAACAATGAATTTATGAAATTCTTAGGGAAATGGATGGATCTGGAGAGTATCTTCCTGAGTGAGGTAACCCAATCACAAAAGATCACACATGGTATGCATTCTCTGATAAGTGATTATTAGCCCAGAAGTTTGGAATACAGGAAAAACAACCCACAAACCACAAGAAACTTAAGAAAGAGGAAGACCAAAAGGTAGACATTTCATTCCTTCTTAAAAAGGGGAATCAAATACCCACAGAAGGAGTGGCAGAGATTAACTATGGAGCAGAGACTGAAGGAAGGACAAGCATATAGCTATCTCCTGAGAGGCTCTGACAATACCTGACTAATACAGATGTAGAGGCTCACAACCATTCATTGAACTGAGTACACTGTCCCCAATGAAGGAGTTAGAGAAAGGTTTTATGGAGCTGAAGGGTTTGCAGCCTCTTAGGACGAACAACAATTACTAACTAGTACCCTCAGAGCTCCCAGGAACCCAACCACCAATCAAGGGCTACACATGGTGGGACTGAATGTTCTGGCAGCATGTGTATAGTAGAGGATTGCAAAGCTAATTATCAATAGGAGGAGAGGTCCTCAGCCCTGTGAAGGTTCTATGCCCCAGTGTAGGGGAATGCCAGGGCCAATAAGTGGGAGAGGGTGGGGTGGTAGGCATTGGGAAGGGGGAGGCAACAGGGGCTTGTTCTTGTTGTTTTTGTTTGTTTGTTTGTTTTTTGGAAGGGAACGTGGGAAAGGAAAAATTTACATGTAAATAAAGAAAATATCTAATAAAAAATAAATAAATAAATAAATAAATAAATAAATAAAAAGAAAATAAAGTACAGATTTAAACAAAGAATTCTCAATTGAGGAAACTCAATTGGGTTAGAAACACTTTTAAAAAATGTTCAATACCCTTAGCCATCAGGAAATTGAAAGTAAAAACTACACTGAAATTCCACCATACACCTGTGAGAATGGCAAACATTAATAATAAAAGTGACATTCCTGCTGGCAAAAATGTGGAATAAAAGAATATTCATCCATTGCTGGTGAGAGTGCAAAATTATACAGCCTGTATGAAAATGTGGCATTTCCTCAGAAGGTTGGGAATTGACCTATTTCTAGATCCTACTATACCAGTCTTGGATATATACCCAAAGGATACTCCATCCTACTACAAGGACAATTGATAAGCCATGTTCACTGATGCTCTATTCTAGAACTAGAATATTCTATTAACTAGAAACAGCATAGATGTCCCTCAACAGAAGAACGGATAAACAAAATATTCCATATTTACAGAAAGGAGTATTACTCAGCTGTTCAAAAGAAACGACACTGCGAAATTTACAGGCCAATAGAGGGAACTAGAAAAAAAAAACCATGAGTGAAATAACCCAAACCCAGAAAAATAAAAAGATGAATATGGTATGTATTTGCTTCTATGTATGTAATAATTATCATTAAGTAAATGATAATTGAGCTATAATCTGTAGACCTAAAGAGATTAGATATAGACAAAGGACCCAGATGGATACATGGCTCTCCCTGGAAGGGAGAAATAGAATATACTTTACAGATGGACTCTGGGGCAGGTGGTACAGGAATGGGATGGGGGTAATAGGGTAAAGGGAGAGACGAGACTTGAGGTGCGTTTGAGGATTGATATTGAAACTTAGTGCAATGGAAACTTCCTAAAATATATGAAGGTCTCCTAATAATGAGGGATATGGAGTCTCAGTTGGCCATCTCTTGTTATCAAACAAGGTTTCCAGTACCAGGACTAGGTTACATTCAGTTGAGCTGTTAGCTAAGAGGATCACATGAATATCCCCAGACAACTCAGGCTATTATTAAGACAATGAGTTGTTTTCTGCAAACTGTCACTGGGGACCCATTTCCAAGGACAACACCCATTGAACATGGCAAAATCCAGGTGGTGCCTGCATGAAGCCTTTATCCTTATATTCTAATGTCTTTAGTGTGAGAAGGTACTCTGTAGTCTACTAAAGGAGAAGCATAAACACCAACCCAGCCAAAAACCTTTGACCTGTCCTGCCTGCAAAATGTGCCATGAAAATGAATGCACAGCACTTAGGGAGCAGCCAACAACTATCTGATTTGACTGAATGTCAAGTTCAAGAGATGGAGTCCAAACATGACACTGCTTGGGTGAAATAGAGACTGGATACTCCATAGACCTATATTAAAACCAAACACTACTATTCTAATACAAAGAAAAAAGTATCAATAAAATGACTCCTAATGATATTCTAGTACATTCATATATTAGTGCCTTAGCAATCACCACCAGAGAAGCTTCCACTAACAGCCTGTGGGAACAAATGGAGAGACCCACAGCCAAACATTAAGCCAAGAGAGAGTCTAAATGGTAAGTGTTGACCAAATCCCTCTCCTCATAGCTCAGGAAATCCCACAGAAGAGGAGGTAAAATGTGAGTAAGAGCCAGAGGGGATGGAGGACATCAGAAGAAGAAAGCTCTTTGAATCTACTAAGCAAAGTTCATATGAACTAACAGAGACTGAAACAGCAAGCACAGGGCTGACATGGGTCTGCACCAGGTCCTCTGCATGTGTATTATAACTATTAGCTCAGTATTTTTATGGGACTCCTGACTGTGAGAACAAGTGGGCCCCTGACTCATGTGTCTGCTCTTAGAACTTTTTTCCTTCTGTTGAGTTGCCTTGTCCAACTTCAATATGATGGCTTTGGCTTTATTTTATATTTTATTTTGCCATGTTTGGTTGTTATCTCTTGGAAGCCTGTTCTTTTCTGGTGATAGTCAGAAAGGAAGTAGATGAAGAAGGGAGGGGAGGAGGAACTTGTAAGATTAGAGGGAGGGCAGACCATAATAAAAATATATTATATGAAAAAAGAATCCATTTTCAATAAAAGAAAAATTGAAAACAAATGAATATTCATATATATATGTATATATATATATACATATATATATAACACAAATAAGTTAAGAATACTTTCAGAAGCCATTTGGAAATCCAAGTACACTGTTATGTATAATAATGCTATCTGAGTGGAGGTTGACGCCTACCCATGGTGCACAGTGTTCCTGTGCAATTATTTCACAATTGGAATTACAACAACTTTCCTGCTCAGGAAGAAGGAACACAGATATCTTGTTCAGTCAAACACATATATTGGCCAATGTAAAACACAAATCTAAATAGTGCTTAAATGGATTAAAGTCATCTGGGTGATAGGAAAAAACTATTTTAATTAAAATGAAAACTAAAAGAATGCTCATTTGAACATAATTGTTATTAAGTTCCCTTTTGAATAAACCTTTGTGGATATATTTAATTATTTTCTAGATATGAAATAAGGAACTTAACTAAATTTGAACCTATCCAGAGGCTTGGTAGGATTTCTGGATTTATTAAAATCTCATACAAAATTGATATCCATCTAATTTTGCTCAGGAGCTCATAATTCCCAGTAGATTTTTAGAAGGCACTGGGACCCATTACAAATACTTATTAGTCCCCATGACAATCAGCCAGCATCTGGAATGTGAACCATAAATTCTATACTAACCCCTCATGTTTCCATAAGGCATAGGGGAAGAGAAGAGGCATGCCTGAGGATAACTGCAAAAATGCCCAGGCACGGTGTGTGTTTTCCCAGTCAGTCACATGTGCGTCCAGTGGCCCCAACAGATATACCCCTTCCTCTTAAATTTAGCGCAATGAAGCAGCATTCAAATTCATTCTTGTTCCAACACTGCCACTCACCATCAGGGCCCCACTCCAAGTACTGAAAAGTTGGAGACCACATATCTGAACAAATTGCAAAAGGCACAAGAAGAAAGTCAATGTATTCTTGAGAATTAATCCAAATAATGTGGGATGTATCTCCGAGCTAGCTTTTCCTGCAGTTTACCCTTCCCATGGATTTCAGAAGAACAGATAGATCATTATAAACAGAGGCAGAATGAGAAACCATAAAGAAAAGTTCTATATCTGTACATTTAAATTTATAGACTTTTTGATGAGTACTGTCATGAATCCATATGACCTGAGTTCAGTGCCTGGAATCCTCTAGCAGGGGAGGAGAGAACTGGCTCCTGCAAGTTGTCTGCTGACCTCCACACACGCATCTCTGAGTATGCTTGAGCATTCTCTCTCTGTGTACGTCTCTCTGGCTCTATGCTTCTCTTCTTTGTCTCTCTCTGACTCGCTGTGTGTGTGTGTGTGTGTGTGTGTGTGTGTGTGTGTGTGTGTGTGTATCTCTCTCTCTTTCTTGTGTACACACACACACACAAACACACATACCATAAAGTAAATAAATGAAAAGAAAACTCCGAGGAATGGAAACAAATCTATATCATGTACCAAGATACTAAAATTATATATTCTTGATGCATACTGATATTGATAACATGGAAGCTGTGAAAAGAGTTACCTATTTCTGTTTCTGTAGTTTCCAGCAATGAAAATATTCTTTCAAAGTATCTATGGACATATATGTGTATACACACACTTTGTATGTCATGAAATTACCTTTATCAAAATAGTTCTCAAGAAATTATAGAATATAAATTATCATAAATAAGACTAACCTCAAGGTGTCCAGTCATGGTTGAGTACATTCTCAATCCCAATTCTTGTGAAGCAGAAGCAGGTGGATCTCTGTGAGATCAAAGCCACTTAGCAAGTCACAGGCTATTCAGAGCTATCTAGTGAGACCCTGTCTCAAAAATCAAAAACAAACAAGCAAAAAGACTAATCCTACCCTAGACTTGTGTTGAAGTTTGCTGCAGAAATTCTGGGCCCTGTTCCCTGACTTTTTTTTTCTCACGTTCGGTTGCTATTTCTGTAGTCTCTCTCTGCTCTTCAAGCCCTAAAGGTTCCCATTACTGAAGCTGACTAGAGTGCCAGCAGTCATCTATTGCTACTTTCAGGCCTAAGTCCATGTGGAAAATAAGCTTATGCCTTTCTCATTATACTAAGCTCACCATACTTTCCCTCAAGCCAAATACCCCAGGTATAGTAGGAACTATGCCTTTCCCCAAACACCTACATGGATATTCAATCAATCTGGAATTTCACTCCCAGAGATAAATGTTTCCAACTAATTTCATTCTTATTGTTTAACCCTTCTTATATTAACAAGATGCCCATCTTAAAATGTCAAACACTAAACTAGCTGAGCCTGATCTATAGAAACTATGATACACCACATTCATGCTTTAGACTTACACCATTAAGACATATTTGACAGCCGGGCAATGGTGGCGCACACCTTTAATCCCAGCACTTGGGAGGCAGAGGCAGGCGGATTTCTGAGTTCAAGGCCAGCCTGGTCTACAGAGTGAGTACCAGGACAGCCAGGGCTATACAGAGAAACCTTGTTTCAAAGAAAAAAAAAGATATATTTGACTTAGTAGCAAAACAGCAGAATACTAGAATGTGTGAGGAAATTCATCCATCCCTTTAATCTATTAATAGTACCACTTGTTTCCTGTCTTCTAGCTTACTGACTATTCATTTTGTTTTCATATTCGTAAATATAAAACATTAGTTTGTGCTTATATAATGTTCAATTGACTTTTAAAATTAGCCTACAAATTTTAGTGGGGAAAAATAAGAGAGCAATAATTTTCTTATCTCTCTATTCTTACCTTTTTTTCTGTCCCCATTTTATCATAGTTTTTATATCTTTATGATATGGTGAAACTAACATACTACATCTTGAAGTATCCTTCTGTACTTTGTCATAGAATATTTTTACTGGCTAGAGTTTTCTGATCCTTCGCTCTGCTTGAACAAGACAATTTTTCTCTATATATAATGTCTGAATACAGTCCTCTGAAATGTGAGTTGGGTAAAGAACAAAAGTAAAAGTAGGAGTTGATCCACTGCTTTTCAACCCTATTTATTTTCATAAATAAGAAGCCAGCTATGCAATGAAGCAAACACTTGCTGTAGTTGGTTGGCCTTCAGTTTTAAAGACAATCCAAGGTCGCCCTTTGCCTCCAGTTTTCTTTTAATGGAATTCAGAAGAAATAAAAGGAGACTCCAGATGAAGCAGTAGAACAGTGGTTCTTAACCTGTGGGTCCCAACCCCCACAGGGGTTGCATATCAGATGTTTGCATATCAGATACTAACATTGAGATTCGTAAAGGTAGCAAAATTAGAATTATGAAATAATTTTTCTGGTTGGGGGGGAGGTCTCCGCAACAAAACATCAGCTCTATCTCTCCAGAGTGTCGAGCTCTTGGTCCCCACTGCCAGCTTCTGCCAAACTGCTCTGCACTCCCACGTTCCTGTTGGCTAGCTGGAGGCACACTCTTGCCAGCCTAGGCTCCACTCTGGTTACCTCTGCCCTGGAGCTTGGTCATTATCAAATCTTCCCCATCCCCTAAAGCCTGGCTGAATTCCACCCTGACTATGTTCTTTCCCTCTGTCCCACCTGAGACTGCTGGGCAAGAAATCTATCCTCCTAAACTCATCAAATATTCTATGTTAGGAATCTTCCAGTGGCAGATCCTGGTGGATTCTGCCACTAGACCTAACAGTTCTCAGTCTACCTGGTACCTCCTTTGGCTTCTGTCTCATTGTTCAAAAGGGGCCGTTACTTCCTCCTGTATCCTTCTTCTTACGTCCTCTTCCCCAGCAATTGGTTTCTTTCCATTTTTATTATCCAATCAATTAATTAGGGGAAAATTCCACTACAGGGTTGCTGTATTAGGAAGGATGAGAACCACTGATCTAGACAAATACAGTGAGTGAGGATTGTTTCTGAAGTAGTGTATTTTCTCAGTGACTTTGAATTTCAGTCTTTTTTGTCTCAAGCACAAAGAATCTTTACTAATTTGGAATTGTAGATGGGCCTCACTATGTAGTGTGTGTGTGTGTGTGTGTGTGTGTGTGTGTGTGTGTATTCAAGATGACCACAAAAGTATTTCCCATCTCATTTACTCCTTTGCAAAGTTACCTTCTTAGTTATTCTTTTACCAAGAAACAAGGAAAAGTCACGCTCTCCAACCCTTTGAGCCCATGGAAGACTTGTTAACCATGACGTACATCCACATGACAAGGTTATTGCCTTTTCTGCCCCGCATTTTCCATTCTTATTTCCAAGAAAACCTTCTCTTGAGAAGCTTGGCTTCCATCCTATAGGAAGTCCAAGCTACAAGAGGTCATGTGGAGATGCCTCAAGTTCAACCCTAGCTGATAATTCAGAGGATGGTTAAAAGTGACTCAACTCTGATGGTGACGATCTAAATTATTTATTCACATAGAAGTTTCACATACCCCCGAAGGCATGTGAACTCAGCCCTAAGTGAGGCTCACAGGCTCATCCAGCTGACCTTTTTCAGTCTACAGATCATAATAATTCTGTTTGAATCCATTAAGGTTTGAGGTAATTTACTAAGTGGGAAGAGATAAGATACTAGGCACATGAAACCAGGCCTTGTGAACCATTACCAGTCGCAATTTCCTAAAGCTAACCTCTAGCTTAGGAGTGAAAGAAAAACATCCTGGAAAACCAAAATTAACTTTATGACTAGAGATAAGGTGAGCTAATATTGTGACTAAAACAAGCATCATGAAAAGTTCTGTGTGTGTGTTTGGGTGTGTGGGTGTGCATGCGTGTGCGGTGTGAGTTCAGAAATGTTGGTAATGTTGTATTTGTTCCTTGTGTCTTTTGTAACAATTTTTGGAAAACCTGATAATTTTAAACAACAGGTTTATTCTACAGTGTGTAATCTAAAGATAAGGTATTTATTAAAAGGACCATACAACTTCAGGACCATACAACTTCATGGGTATGTCTAACCTGTAGTCCATAGACTTAAGAACCACAAGGTAACAATCAATGTAATCCAACACAAAATCAAAAACTTACTTAAAATGCTGTGAGATTTTTGTGTGATTTTTTTTTTGGAACATAATTCAGTGGTTCTTAAACCTGAGTGTTTGAGATGACCAATGTCTGTCAAAAAGTTCAAACAGGCCAGCAAGTTAGAGACACCCTTTCCTTATCTCAGCCAGGTTTAGTTACTGTGTGCCTTTAGTGGCTTTCCTAGCTAATGGCTGCATCCCAGCAGTCCTCTGGCTTCTTGTCATCTCTCTCTCTCTCTCTCTCTCTCTCTCTCTCTCTCTCTGTCTTTCCCCTCAGTCTGTCTCCTCAGTCTCTCCTTACCTTAAGGTTCTTAGCTTTTTTTATGTCTACTGAAGATCATTTTCCCATATTCCAGGAATTTGATAGCAAAATAGGACCCTTCTGTTGATCACATTTGGTGTAGACATAGGAACATCACCCTAAAGCATTCGATGTGTAAACAAAGCTCATCAAAATAAAGCAACTGTGCCAGTGCACTGGATAGTTTCAAAAACAGATGGCAGTTAGTGCTGTAGCATGAATTTTCCCTGTATGACTGATGATCAAACCTGATCTCATCTCTAGATCCGCCTTTTCCATTCAGCTGTTGTGCCCATAGACTACACGTGAGAGGATTTTTATGATCTTACCCAGGTTAAATTCCTCTGACAATGCAGAATGACTATGTGGTGCTATTTTGGAATTCTCCTGGCAAATCAATTATATTGGCTGCATATTCATTGATTTCAGCCATTTTCTGTTTTGTTTGACAACCTCCATATAATTTCCAAAAGTGTGTTATTATTTTTGTCACTTAAATTTTTATATTTTTCATTACATTTCTTCAGACTATCTACAATAATAGCCTAAGCTTCTTTATCCACCCCCACAGTCTCTTAAGGAGAATATCTCAAATGGAAATCTCTTACCTTAGAAAACCTCACTAAGATATGTAAGAACTTGTCAGGTGAACTGTATTTGTCCATAGCATTGTCAGTTGCTGTATCTGTTGATAAATGTACTGAAACCCTCAAGTGTGTTAGTTTTGGCAATGGTTGCTATCAGAGGTTTATGCCTTATAAATTAAGCTACTACTGTTTGAAATGAAGTAAAATCTAAGCCAAGGATTAATAGATAATGAATTCCCTTTGCCAAGTTACAATCCACTAAGTACTTCCATTGGCCAAAAATGTTGGTTAAAAAATTTTGCTATTTAATACACTCGTGTGTGTGTGTGTGTATGTGTGTGTGTGTGTGTGTGTGTCACACTTAAAAGGGAGGATTAAGAGATTTTTTTATTGATTTAAGTTTTATTGCATTATGATGAGAATAGATACATAATTTCAATTTATCTGAATTTGGTTTTTTTAAATATAAAACATTTTCATTAGATATTTTCTTTATTTACATGTCATATGATTTCTCCTTTCCCAGTTTCCCCTCCAAAAAAAACAAAAAACAAAAAACAAAACACAACAAGAACAAACCCCTGTTCCCTCTCCCCTCCCCCTGCTTGCCACCCCACCCTATCCAGCTTACTGGCCCTGGCATTCCCCTACACTGGGGCACAGAACCTTCACAGGGCCAAGGGCTTCTACTCCTGTTGATGACTGACTTGGCCATTCTCTACTATACACATGCTGCCAGAGCCATCAGTCCCACCATGTGTACTCCTTGGTTGGTGGTTTAGTCCCTGGGAGCTCTGAGGATACTAGTTAGTTCATATTGTTGTTCATCCTAAGGGGCTGCAAACCCTTCAGCTCCTTCGGTCATTTCTCTAACTCCTTCATTGTGGACCCTGTACTCAGTTCAATGGATGGCTGTGCACCTCTACTTCTGTATTAGTTGGGTACTGTCAGAGCCTCTCAGGAGACAGCTGTATCAGGCTGGC
>JADRCD010098595.1:0-40030 GCA_019843815.1 Montemys delectorum | reverse complement strand
AGACAGAGCAACAGAGTGTGATCAAAGGCACAAGGTCAGACAGAGGAACTGACAGACCACACAAGCGGGCACACAGACAGCAGCCCATCCTACCTCATTCTTCAGGGACTGAGGCCTGTTCTCAGGGTAGTCCCAGCCTGAGTCGCAGGCCTGTGTCTCGTTGAAGCGGTGGCTCAGGATGTCTTCCAGGCTGGCACTGTCAGGAGGTGGCCGGAACATGAGGCAGGACTCGGGTCTGCCCGCTGTGTCGTTGGGTATGCTTACAGCCAGCTGCTCGGCGGTGCTTAAGTTGAAAGTGTGGTTCTTAACCCAGGACACTGAGCAGTGGTGAGCCTCGTCGAGGACCATGAAGACCTGGCTGAACACAAAGAATGCGGACAGGAAATTGGGGATGCCCATCAGGATGGTCACCCGCACCTGAAAGCGACCAAAGTCGCCCACTTCAGCCATGACCTGTGCAAACTGAGCCATGCCTGCTTCTCACTCCTTAGTCTAGGAACACCACGCAGGCTTGCTGCTCTGGGTCGTGGTGACAGCTACATTAATGTTTAACCCAGCTTTGGGCAGCTACACCTATCATGTTATACCTTACCTCTGTAGTCTGACAAGAAAGAGTATCAAAACAACAACAGCAAAAACCACAAAACCACATTTATGTGAGAATGTTTTATTGACTGTGACAGACAATAGGAAGAACACCTTTCTAGGCCAAAGTCTTCAAAAGATGAACTGTCTTCCTCACTGACTTCCAACTATAACATCTTCAACAATTGGGAGTTACCTCTATGGCTTTCCCATCACTAAAAACTCAATTCTGAAGGTGAGTGTCTGCAACACTGGGAGGAACAGGAGCATCTCTTCCAGTGACTAAACCTCACAAGATGTCGGGGATAGATAACAGGTACACAGCAAAAGCTCCTAATTCAGTGGTTTCACCAAGCATTCGACCTTACATCACACAATGCAACACAATACCATGCCTTCGGGGCAAGCATGGCGAGCCTGTCCTATCTATCTAAGCAACTGTTCTCACAAGGATCCGAGACCTGCTCCACTGAAGAGATTTTACGCTTGTAACTGTAAACATGACAGAAGTCATGGCTACTAAAGTCTCATGTCCTAGGAAAAAATTGAGTGTTATTTTGTTAAAGAGCTGTACTGGAAACTGTCTTCTCCACATTCATGTTTTCTATTCCTAATTTGTGCAGTTCTCAATCTTGGTCAAAACAGTGTCTTGTTGCAGAGGGAAGTTGTTAACTCCGAGACTTAACTGCGCCAGAGACTAAGTGAAAGCGTATATACGCTCAGCCAGAGGGAAGATCTCTCTCTCTACCTCTCAACAAGGCTCCCTGACCATCACAGAAGAGAGGGCAAAATGGGTGGAAGTGCTAGTTATAAGTTTGATGTGGAGTATTGTGGAACGCTGACCTCTGCACATGACATGACTGTTGCACACATCAGCTGTAGTTATCTATACATGACCATGTGTAGATAACTACACATGATTAAGCCAGCTAAAACCAGCAACATTTAAGAAATAGAAACAACCAAAGTGTCCATAAAGGAAATGCGGCACATACACACAACATATGTACAACTGAATATTATTCACCATAAAAAATGGAACTCTGTTCTTTTGTGACGGCATACTTTAAACTGCAGATTTTAGTAACTGAACACAGCTAAGCATAGAAAGACAAATAGCTTATGAGAATACGTGAAACCTTTAGAATCTTTATCTCACAGGAGGTAAGACTAGAAGAATGTTTACCAGAGTCCTGGGGGCATAGGGAAGAAGGGACAATAAAATCTGATCAATATCTATTAAGTAATGACCTTGAGAAACGAGCTCGGGTGTGCTGCTCCTCCTCCATCCTAAACCCTAAGCAGAGGTGCTAATGGCAGCTGATGTTTGCTACACAGAACCATGCTTCTCTTCTTTAGATAAACCCACATCCATGCACATATGTCTACTAACTGGGTTATTTGCTTTTTTCCAAACAATGGGCTGGAAAGATGGCTCAGTTGTTAAGAACACTTCCTGTGCTTGCAGAGGACCTAGATTTGGTCCCCAGCACCAACATGGCAGCTCACTCCTCTCTATAACTCCAGTTTCAGAGTATCCAATTCCCTCTCCAACCTCCATGGGCATCAGGCATGCACATGATACACATAATACATACACACCAGCAAAGCTTTCGTACACATAAAAATATATCTTTCATAATAAATAAATAAAACTTTAAACATTTACAACAAGCAAATGAAGGCATGATGTTAGGAAGATGTGTTAGGGCAAACTGGGAAGGAGGGAAAAGCAGGTGGGTATGAGTAAGATGTACAAACATAAAATCCTCAAAGGAAAAATCTGCCTGCACTAAAGACAGGGTCTCTCTGTGTAGCCCTGGCTGCCCTGGAACTCACTCTGTAGACCAGGCTGGTCTTGAACTCAGAAATCTGCCTGCCTCTGCCTCCCAAGTGCTGAGATTAAAGGCGTGCGCCACCAGTGCCTGGCCAAGACCCCTTTCTTGCCTAGAACCTGCTGATCTTATTTCCTTCTGGTAGTATGTAATCCCAGAGCAGCAAGCAGGCCAGGAGACACACAAAAGACAAACCACACCCTTTCTTTTTACTACCACAGACAAGTCAAGAACACAGAGTGATTACAAGGAAGGTAGGGGTGTGTGTGTGTGTGTGTGTGTGTGTGTGTGTGTGCGCACACACATCTTATTTCTAATTCTAATCAAGGAAGAAGCCTGTTTTCTAGTAATCTAGTAAATTTCTAGTTATTTAGAAACTTGTTTCACCACATTAAATACAAATACAGGCTCTCCGGGTGTATCCCAATCTCCCAGAGCAATCAAAGATAACAACACAGGACAAAGTCCCCCTCTACAACTACCTCTACACATGCACACAAGCATATGTGCCTGCATGTGCAGTACACAAGCCTGTTCATATATTCACAGGAAGAGGGATTTTCATGTTCTGAACCATTTTAAGAGTTAGGCAGGTGAAGGCTGTGGCCTCTGGCTGGCCAGCTCAGGACAGTAACAAAGCCAAATAACCGTATGTAAAAAGAACACAGGCTTTCTCAGCGGTCCCTGCCCCACACCTAGTTGGACTACCCTAATACTGAAGAGGTGGGAGGCTTGTGCTGGGCTGCTGACTCATCCTAGGCCTCTCTCTCACTCACTACCTGAGAAGGGTGGATTGGTCTCTGAAGACTCTTGTATTTTTTAAGGAGAATGATGCAAAAGGGTAGGATAAGCCAAGTGTGGTGTCTCACACCTCAGCTATAGCACCCTCAGGAGGGTGAGGCAGAATCACTGAGAGCTGGAAGTACAACCAGGCCAGCCTAGCCCACAGAGTGAGACTTTACTATCTGTATTGGCTGGTTTCGTCAACTTGACACAAGCTAGCATATCAGAAAGGAGCCTCGGTTGAGGAAGTGCCTCCATGAGATCCAGCTGTAAGGCATTTTCTCAATTAGTGATCAATGGAGGAGGGTCCAGCCCATTGTGGGTGGTGCCATCCCTAGGCTGGTGATCCTGGGTTCTATAAGAAAGCAGGCTAGTAAGCAGCTCCTCTGCGTGGCCTCTGCATCAGCTCCTGCCTCCAGGTTCCAGCCCTGCTTTAATTCCTGTCCTGACTTCCTCCAATGATGGACTAGGAGCTGGAAGTATACAGCCAATAAACTCTTTGCTCCACAACTTGCTTTTTAGTCATGGTGTTTTGTTACCGCAACAGAAATCCTAACTAAAACACTATCTTAAAAAATAAAAACTCAACAGGTAAATATACTTACCAAGCAAGCCTGCCAACTTGAGTTCAAATCCCAGAACCCACAGAAAGGTAGACATGTCCTCTAGACATGCTATGGTGTTCATGGAAGCAGGTATATGCATTCATGCACTTATGTACACCTGTGATGAATGTGCTCTCTCTCTCTCTCTCTCTCTCTCTCTCACACACACACACACACACACACACACACACAGAGAGAGAGAGAGAGAGAGAGAGAGAGAGAGAGAAAAGAGAAGGAAGGAGGGAGGGAGGGAGGGAGGGAGGATGAGAATATATATTGAAAGACCCCCAGAGCTGGGGAGACCCTCACTCAAGTCTCGGGATGACACAACCACCCAATAACTCACGAGAGACCGATCTTGATGCAACAGCATGAGGTTCATTCAGGGGGAGGAAGGGAAGCCAGTATACTGGCGATGAGCCATAACCCTCACAGGGGCAGAGGAGCTCGACCGCAAGCATAAGAAAGTGAGGGGTATTTAAAGGGAAAAACCACAAACTGGGGGGGGGGGGGTATCAAGGAAACATAACATAAAAACTGTAAAAATCTAAAGGGACCCAACCCCCGACTGAGTCAGGGTCATAAGGAAAACATCCTGCATACCCATTATTCACAAGAATGTGGTTTGGTCAATGCTATTCACTTTACCGCTGACCGTTCCCTGGAACCACCCAGACTCTTTGTTCTTGGACCTAGCTGGGGGCGGGGGGCGGCTTTGTGGCCAGCAGGTTCCTGAAACTGGCCAGTCTGCATTATTCTTACAGAGGGTTTCCACTCCTTTTTAGGTAAAGGTTATACTTTCCTACTAATACATTTCTATTAAATGCTCTTATTGTAAAATTCTAAAATTCTCCAGCCCTTCAATATCTTAGTTTATTTTCCTGTAAAACCCAAAAAGGTAACTGTTTTGTAACTACCAGGACACTTTTACATGGAATAAATATATTCTCTATTTAGAGTGTCAGGAAAATCACCAGCAGTCCTCTGTCTATAGAAAGAGACAGAGCATGTGTCAAGGTAACAATGAAGTTGTCCTCAGCTTCCTAAAGCTTTAGGGAGATTAAACTTAACAGTGTTTAAATAAAAAAGTCATGAACCAGGCAGCACCTGGACCAGCAGAAGTGCTGAAAACTCTTACCTAATGAAGTAGGCAAGGCAGGGCATATAGAAAAAGGAAACAATATGTAAAAACTTAAATTGGACTGTAAAGCTAAATATAAAATACAAAATGTTATATTCCAGAAGATGGTACTCAGTTAAACTAGGATAATTTTGGACATACAAATTTTTAAATAAAATATCAATAACCTATAAGATAATTGATAAGTTGGCCTTCATTAAACTGAAAATGCTTGGATTCTATGAAAGACACTGTTAATGAGGTTGAGATTCCTAAGCCACAGACTGGAAAAGATTGTTACCCTCCGCCCCTCTCCCTCCAAAAAAATCTGTTTCAAGGCCAGATCTCAGCATGCCTCCAGGGTAGCTGTTGGACCTCGGGACTCCCCCGCCTCACTGCAACCCGAGGACTAGGGTTCTAGAAGCATGTCATCCTCAGCTGCAATTCTTAAATTCAATAAGAAAGACAACTGATTACAAAGACATAAAAGCTTATCAACTATTTACATAAATGGCCTCACACTGAGATAATCTGCAAAGCCTGATGAAAGTGTCAAGGTCAGAAGAGATGAAGATCAAGTTGAGCCGGGCCAGAGATGAAGGAAATACTATTGCTAAAGACAATACTGGATTATGGACAGAGTCCAGAAAAGGCAAAATAGTGCAATGCCTGAAGCTTTCTCAGTCTCTGCATTAGTCAACAGTGTCCTATCAAAGCTAGTGTCCTGATTTTGATAGGTATATACAGTTAAGAAAAGCCACAAGGCAGATATAGCTGAATCCTTGGTATTACTTGCAGATATTTCTGTAAGTCTGAGTTTACTTCAGAATAAGAACATCTGAATAGCTGTGTCTCTGGAAAACACAGAAGGCAAGTTGGCATACATGAAGATGTTCAATAGCAGAATCATTAGGAAACTACTACACACCTAATAGAACAACTACATTCAAAATATATCACCACAAGCAGCCAGGAGTGTGGAGCAACAGGAATGTAACACGGTACAGCTACTTTAAACAATGGCTTAACAATTTACTTATAAAACTAAACATCCTCTTACCTGAAAAGCTAGCAATTATGTTTACTGGCTTTTGTCAAATGAGTTGAAACCATATGTCCACACAAAACCCTGCAGAGATTTTAGGAGCTTTGTTCTTAACTGTCCAAACATGGAAGTACAAAAGATGCCCTTCAGTGGGTGGATACGGTAAGCTGTGATACGCTGAAATTCAGTGCTCGAAAAAACAACAAACACACACCTCCAGGTATTGTGAAAAGATATGAAAGAACTTTCTTACTAGAAGCAGCCAATCTGAACAGACTATATACTGTGTAACTGGTCCCAATCACACATGGACCAATGCATCATGTAGGGATGCTCATCGGAAGAGTGCGTGTCCAGCATGTTAGTGGCATGAAAATAAAAACAATCCACAATCAACAAAAACAGTGGCTGCCAAGGGTCAGTATGGAAAGACATGAACAGGGCAGCAGAACAGTATTTTTAGAAGCACAGATGTAGTTTACATCAAAAATACAATTCGAGTGGAATACTGGAGACAGAAAAAGGCTGCTCAAGTATAGGGTACTTGATTTTGCTGTCATTCTACCCTACTATCTTAGAAACTGAAGTCTACTTTAAAAACAACCATGGGATAGATGACCTGACCCAAAGGAAGAAGTAAAGCTAAGGAGCTAACCTGGGACACTCCAATCTGTTACAACAGAGGTCCACCTTACTCTTGCCCTGACTGAACCCCTTGCACACGGCATGGCCACATTTGAACACCTGTGCACATGACACTCACAGCTCTAATTTGCTGATCTTGAAAGTAAGCTTGTGCCAGGCAGGGGTGGCACATGCTTTTAATCCTAGCACTTGGGAGGCAGAGGCAGGCAGATTTCTGAGTTGGTGGTCAGCCTGGTCTACAGAGTGAGTTCCAGGACAGCCAGAGCTATACAGAGATACCCTGTCTCGAAAACCCAAAACCCAAACCAAAAACAAAACAAACAAGAGAGAGAGAGAGAGAGAGAGAGAGAGAGAGGGGGGGGGGGGAGAGGGAGGGAAAGAAGAAAGAAAGAAAGCTTGCATCAGTTCTGAGCTATACAGTCCTCTTAACTCAAGTTCTAAAGCTCTGTGCTCTGTGCACCAGTCCTGTCACAGATATTGGCTACTTCTGTTAGGAAAGATTATGATCAGAAAGTTAGCCAGAGCAGGTGGGTGACAAGATGCTAAGGAGCTTAGAATCTCCCACAAAGCAATAACATTCGGGCACCCAAACCCTGTGGGAAGCAGCTCAGTAATGCTCTAGGCTTTCTAACAGGAATTCCAATGGCTACAGTCTGTCTAAAACCATAGGCAGAATCAAAGATTCAGGAAAAAAAATCAAGACACAATGTGGATGACTCACTGCCTATCATGCCCAGTTTCCTTGGGGAGTCTTCCTTCTTCCTATTTGGGGCATGTGTTTCCCCACCTGGAGCGCAACAGTTTTACGCTATTCTACTAAAAATGTGGATGTCAGTGTGCTCACCTGTTTCTATGCACCTTGGCTTCACTCTAGCCACATGCAAACTAAAAGGAGTGATGTCATGTCCTACTCAGAGCTCTTCCCAGTCACCACCATCAAAAAGGAAGAAAAAGCATTCATACATCATTAAGGACAATTTGCTCTTTATTGATTAAAAATGAAAAAAACATGCAATAAAATACAAGTCAAGAGAAGAGGGAGAAGGTAGTATTTTACATCTCCTACCACCCAGCAGATGTCCTAGAGAGTGACTGACATTACTGTACATCCTTGCTCTAACCTTCACATTACTTAGCAGTCTCAGCTGGCTTAGGATTTGGTTGAAAACAGAGGGGGAAAAAAAAGAACCCTAAATGATTCCTTTAATCATTTAGAAAGACCATTTCACATATTATCTTGGCTATATTGGCACATAGTATCTTGTGCTATAGTTAGTCCCTACTCCAGGGACAAGGGTATCTTGAGGACTTAGTGACAGAGTACCCCCTGAAGCACTGCTCCGGCTCCCTGGTTCTGAGCTGTCCCACCTCAGCAGTTTCCATTGACTGGTTCTCTCACTATCACTGCATAAGCCAGCAGAGGGAAGTCACCACACATCATGAAGAAGTAATATTATCCTGGGTCTTAGTGTCAACCTCCTAGTTGCTAAATAAAGCAAACAATGAGCAGAAAAAGAGCCCTGGGACACTTCGACTGTCATGTCTGTCCCCCACAGCAGGGCAAAGGTGATGACAGTCTAGAGAATATAAGCAGGAGTTGGGCTGCTGCTTACCTCCAGCCTGGCACTGGACCACAAGTCAAAAGCCTGAACAGTGCTATCAAACTCCTTCCTGAGCCCTTAAGTGCATTAAGTCAAGCTGCTGAAACCAACTTGGATTCTACAGCAAGCCACGAGTCTCCTGCAAAGGCAACCCTGCCTGCTTCCCACACCTCAATCCCACCTCCCCGTCTCTGCTTGCTCATAACCCTACCTCTAACAAGTGAGGGAAAGAAGAAAGAAAAACTAAATGGTTTTCCAACTAGCTGGCCAATCTTTTTTCTCCCTCCTAGCTTGGCAGGTTCCTCCTTTTACCAACCTGCTGGGACCTTGGACTCTCTATTCTCCCAACTCACCTCTCAAATCCATCTTCTCTTCCTCTCCAACACCTTTCTCAACATGCTTCTGCACTCAACGGTATGAAAGCCCATGACTCAAACTCCAGGCTCAACATGAATGAAACATGAGGTGGCACAAGTTAGAGATGGGGAAAACTTGGAGTTGTGTTCCAAGACAAAAGTCAACAGAGCTGCTCGTAGAGCAGTGCTATGGTTTGATCTGGGTGAGGCGGGAACATACTGGGTACCTAATCTTGTTCATCAAACCAGCAATGAAGGTGCAAGGAATTCTATAAAAGGCAACTAACTAGTCCCTTTCTGGGCCCAAAGCCCATCTTTGTGTGTCTCTTTAAGGCCAGGCTGACTTATTCCATTCTCATATAAAATTTGGTAACTTGGCAGGCTTATTAGCAATTAGACAAATGCTATTTAACAGTGGGGGGAAAATCAGCCTCACTGATTAGTCCCATATTGCATTGAGCGCTCTTTTTAAACCTAAAGAATAAGTTACATAATTTCTGTAGAAAATCAAATTACCACTGTCTACTGATAAACCTAAAGATCACGGCACGTGTGGTTTCATGTTCGATCTTGGGTAAGTATAGCGAATGAAGACCCCCTCCATGGAGTCAGTGCAAGAGAGGAGCAGAAGGCAGGCCTCTAGCCTAGTGTGTCTCCTTTATTGCTGTAAAAATCTCAGCCGTGTACACCATTTCCGCATGACTTAGAGGCCAGGCAAACCCATCTTCACAGGAGAATCAAAGATCAGTTTTTCTTCAGTTTAACTTTTTTAAATATTGAAAATACTTTTCCAATGATATGATTTACAAAGTTCTTGTTCAAAACCTACCTCTGGCAAGATAAGATTTATAAGCCATTGCTTGATGTTTTCTGCACAAACAATCTAAAGTTGCACTCTGCAGGAGCAGATGGCTGAAGTCTGACAACAGTCAGATGTTTTGCACCAGCTGAAGTTAAGGCTAGCAACCCTTCCTGGAGGGAGCAGTGAAGGGGGTGCCTGAGAATAGCTCAGCAAAACACGTAAGAGACACCATGAAGAGGACAGACAAGAGTTTAGGCTGCCTCCATTCGAGGCTGTGCTTTTTCCTAACAAAGGTTGCTAGAATTCACATCAGGTACAAAGAAAAAAAAACAGTAATTAAATTCTCTGGGCTCCAGCTGAACAATCAATTTTTAATTGCTACTTGAGTGTTAAAGAGATGTCCCAAGAAGCTCATGTCCCAGTAGGTGTAGGAGAGCAGGCAAGCTGAGGCTGCCCGGTTTAGCTGCTCTGTCCCCTGGGCCATCACTGTAGTAAGGCAAGAGTGAGTTGAGAGACTTCCATCCTGGGCCTTGAGGCACACTGGCCGCTTCTGCTTCTCAGATGGAGGACAGAGGACATGAGCAGCGTAGCGTGTCTACCAACAGAACTCTCTGAGTGGATGCTGGCCACTGGTGAGCCAACTTTTCTTTCCTTGTAAGAAAAGGGGGGCAGGGAGGAGGGCAGCAAGAAAAACATAAAGAAAAAAACTAAAACTCCAAGCCGGGAGGTTCGTTGCTGGGTTCTTTGGCAGTTGTAGATTCAGGCCAACAGAAGCAACAGACGTGCATGTGTGTCGTCTCCTAGGCTGGCTCTTCCAGGACCGTGGTTTAGCTGATACTGAGCTGGGCAAATCCTATCAGTTTGCCATCATCAGGAAGATCCGAGCCTTCAACACCAGATGCCTAAGAACCAAACAAATGACAAGCTGTGGCAATTTATAAACAAAATTTCAGGTTGCAATAAAAACTGATAAGGGGCCGCAGAAAGGAAAGTAGTAGGTGAAAGGTCCCTGAGATATAAATACATCACCGTGTTTCTTCTAGAAATGATGGGGCTGTTTGTATAACTATGTCAAATAATAGCTTTATAATCCTTGAGAAGAGCTAGAGGCCTGGGTTGGAGCTTCTGGGAGGGAGAGAAGTGAGGACACGCAGACTGAGAGTGCAGCCAGGGCTCGGGCAGAGTGGACGAACACAACTCAGCAGAGTCTCTTTGGGTTTTTCAAGACAGGGTTTATCTCTGTGTAGCCTCCGCTGTCCTCAAACTCAGAAGTCCGCCTGCCTCTGCTTCCCAAATGCTGGGATTAAAGGCGTGTGCACCACTGCCCTGCTGACTCAGCATATTCTATAGTCTCGGCATTTAGGGAATGGAACAGCTGGTCTGCAGAGGAGTAAGGGGGTGAATACCAGTTTGAAAGTGACAGATCGATTTGACTGAGGTTCTTCCACAATTTTCTGCAAATTAGCTGCCACTGTAATCATACAAAGAAAATTAATGAGCAGCTACATAAATACATTCTCAACAATATTTTAAAATCCTAAAATGGTACTTAAGATCTTCGATGGACAATCAAAATGGAAAAAAAGGGCCAGTCATTTTCCAAATCAAAGCTATCACTGATCTCCAGACTGAATAAGTAAATCCTGAGCCACTGATAAATTAACTCTGTAAAATGTCTTGACTACCCTAAAGAGACAGTGGAGTAAAAAAGGTAAGCCTGTGATTACGAGGCAACCAAGTACAGCCTGTGATCTGTTGTTGTTCTACTGTTCTACAAATAAGAATCTTTTTCAAACGACAGACTACAAACCCAAGTGTGAGATGTACTGGGGTGGGAGTCAGGGAACTGAGGCAGGAGCTGAACAGTGAGTTCCAGGCCTGCCTGAGCTACAGAACAAGACTCTGCGCCCAGAAAACAAGGAAAGGAAGACACAGGCCATCCATGGCCCACAAAGCAGAGCACGTGCTGGACACTGGACGCCGCCTGCTTTCACTTTGGTTTTCCTAGGACTCAATCTCCACCCTGCTTATTTCCATGTCTACACAGATCGGTCAGGCCTACGGATCAGAGACAGCAGAGCCATTACCTCACTACTTCTGTTATTTCCTCTATTGCCCCAGAGATATTCCATCAAGAGTCTGAGGTAGGACGGGTTTTTGCTGGTTTGCTCAGAACTATCCTTGATATTATAATTTTAATGAAGCCAAGACTACTTCAAGAAGCACCAGACCTGTTCACTAGAAGCAGGATTTCTTGGTACCACATATACAACAACATGGTATTAGAGACAAGAACAGAAAATAATATGCTTACCTATTACTAAATCCCTTCCATCGACCAGGCCAGCAGAAATGAGCTCCTGAGAAACACCCTCTGCTGTATCTGTAAGGACAAAGAACACAGCGCAGTGTTCCCTGTGTACAACGTCACTGTAATGTCACGGTCAGCACAGGGAGAACACGCCAGAGCCAAGCTAACTTCTCAGTCTGCGAATCAAGAAGGCAGGTGCTGTCCTTGACTCTCAAGGGAAGCACTCTTACAGGTCTGGCTAGGGAGCAAGATCTCTATGAACTACATAGCTTACCATGAAGACAATCGCAGACCTGTACGGTGCACAGATCACTAGCCCATAAGAGGAGTGAGCGCCCTACAAGTGGAGACAAATCCACTTGCTAGTGTTTCAATGAAGCGATACCTGACACTTCCCATCAGTATTAGCAACTGTAGCCTGTTTATACTTTGGTTTTTCTAGAACTCAATCTCTGTCCTGCTCACTCTATGTTCTACAAAGACTAGTAAGAACTCTGAACTTGAGCTCTCTGAGCTTAGACATAAAATTCAGTGAATTGGAGTGAATTTCTCAAATTCAAAACTTGAGAAAATACCTTCCAATCGTTCCTGAGAATCATGGAAGTTTACTTCATGAAAGTCACTTATTATCATTATGGTGGCAGTTTACTTTCTTACTCATCCTAGGCAATGCAATGTAAGCAATCCATACAACAGAAAGCAAATAGATGAAATAAACAATCTCAATCTAGTTTTACCTTTAATTTCAGCATCCTGGAGGCAGAGGGAGGCAGATCTCTATGGGTTTAAGGCCAGCTAACACTACATAGTGAGCTTCTGCCTTAAAGAAGCAAATAAACCGACCAATTTCATCTTTAACTGAATAGGTACTGGAACCTCTAGAAGGAACACAAGAACCAATGAGAGGTGGAATGCTAGCTTGGATGTGCTTGGCCCAAGAAGTTGTACCATTAGGAGGTGTGGCCTTATTCGAATGAGTGTGGCCTTGTTTAGGGAAGTGTGTCACTGTGGGGGTGGGCAATGAGACCCTCCTCCTAATCTCTTGGGAGCCAATCAACCTTCAGAAGAAGATGTAGAATTCTCAGCTCCTTCTGTACCATGCTTGCCTGGATGCTGCCATGCTCCTGCCTTGATAATGACTGAACCTCTGAACCTGTAAGCCAACCCCAATTAAATGTTGTTCTTATAAGAGTTGCCTTGGTCATGGTATCTGTTCACAGCAGAAAAACCCTAACTAAGACAGGTGGTATGCACACATTCATACAGATGCCTAGCAATTAAAACCTCTAAAAACATACCTAAAAAGTAAAACACATACCCTCTGTATATCTGCACACTGGAAATTAACTGTGGAACCTCGGAACAGACATTTGCTGGTCATTCCTAACCATGAGTTAGCAAAGGTAAGAAAAATGAAATCTTGTTCCAGGTTGAAGTTCACAATTAGAAACAGTATTGTGACAAGGTTCAGCTTCCACATGAAGAAAGGAAGCCAGGAGCCCTGTCTCTTACGTGTTTATCAGAGAGAAGCATGTGCAAGGATAAGAGCAAGGACTCTGGACTCTGGAGGAACCTGACTTCAGGGTCTCCTTCTAGATTATGAACTGGTTGCTCTGTGTTTCTCTAACCTAGAATTCATCCTCTGTCAAATGGAAACCATTGTTCCTTAGATAGCTGTCTTAAGAACTGAATGGGATATTGTTTAGGGAAATGCCTGCCTGATAGTGGCATTTACTAATAGGCTTGTATCCATTACTATATATCTTATTACAGTCAGATCTCCGAATGAAACTACTAGTAAATCCACTGCAGTTTTTCTTCATGTATATTTCCCAAAACCTAAGCCAGGAAGTTTCACCATCCTTTAAAAGCAAACCTTATCTAAATAACAAAAACTTCATACCTACCTAAGCAGCAAATTAGTATTCATTGTTTTCAGTCATATTTGTAATACTTACCTCTCCCAGGAGTAAATTCAAATCGAATATCGTTTAGTTCTTTTTTGGAATTCCTATTAAAACAGAATAAGAAAAATAAGAATTTCTGAATTTATGCTTATAGCCTGCCAACATATATGTATGTGTATGTATACATATGTATATATGTGTATGTCTATATATGCATGTATATATGGATGCAACAGGTATTTATGTGAATGTATATGTATATACAGAAAGATTATTCTGTTCTTACAGATCATATACTTTGTTCTAATATGCTCATGCTACAGGGTTCTTAGCTAACACTTTTAGCATTATCATCAAATTATCTTATATGGCTTTGAATTTATTACCCCCCATACTGATCAAAGGATCTCTAATTTGAGGATACTCAAGCCCATTGCCACCCTTAATCCCACTAAGATAACACTATGATCTGACTGAGACCTGTAAACGGACTGTTAGAAAGCCAGTCCTCAGTGCAGTACTGAGAGGTTGCTGTGACGCTAATGCAGCGAGCAGGTCTGTCTGCCAGGAGGTGAACTCTTCTTGCTTCCTTGGGCACTCTTTGTCTTTTGGGTCACAAAATAGAGCAACATGAAGGCCTTCGTCAGATGTACACACAGACCTACCACTCTGGACTACTGGCTTGTTGTTAACAAGATCTCACTCTCTAGCCTGGGTTGGTTCACACTCTCACAAATTCTCCTGCCTCGGCCTCCCAAGTGCTGGGACTAGGTATAAGCCACCATACCTGCCTAATCTCAATAGAGATTTATAAATTACTCAATCTTTGGTATTCTGTTTTGGCAACAAAAATGAAGGGGAACATATAATCATATAAAACTAGAAGGAGGGGCTGGAGAGATGGCTCAGTGGGTAAGAGCACCGATTGCTCTTCCGAAGGTCATGAGTTCAAATCCCAGCAACCACATGGTGGCTCACAACCATCCATAATGAGATCTGACGCCCTCTTCTGGTGTGTCTGAAAACAGCTACAGTGTACTTATAATAAATAAATCTTAAAAAAAAAAAAAAAAAAAAAAAACTAGAAGGAAAGCCTGTGCACACGGCAAGAGGGGGGATTCAAATGCTGGAGAACAGTGTCACGTGTATTCCCACTCCAACACACTCATAGAACTACGTACACATTATTCCTTCAAATCCTACAACAGTATCGAGAACACATAAGACTGAGATGGAGAAGAAAGCTTTAGAGGAAGGTTTTTGTCTGTTCTATGTGAGGAGTATTCTGCTGCTTGTGAGTCTGTACACCATGCACATGGCCTGGTGTCTCAGAGCCCAGAAGAAGGTGTCAAATATCCTGGGACTGGAGTTACAGATAGTTCTTATGTGGATGCTGAGAACCAAACCCTGGTCCTCTGCAAGAGCAGCCAGCGTTCTTAATCACTGAACCATTTCTTCAGCCCCCAAGGATACCTTTTAAATGGGACTTAAAATGAGAAAATGAGCAGGATTTGAACAGGCAAAGAGGGCAGGAAAAAGGAATTTGACCCATACAGGTAGCAGTATGATTGGTAAGGTATAGCTATGATCAACATTCAATGTGTTGAGATTATCTAGGTAGCCTAAAGTTCTAGTTAAGGTAGAAAAATCAGAACATAATATGTAACAGCACACATGACAGATCACTATGGATTCAATCCATTTACCTAAACAAGGTAAAGGGTCAGGTTTATTTTACAAATAGTATGCTTGAGGACTTCTCACTCAAACTGTGTGGTTTAACTGGCACTCCAATTATAAACAGCAATATGGCAAACTGGACTTGAGGTGTTTATCATCTCCTCTGCTCACTTCGTCAGTCTTCATAAGGGGGAATAAGAACCCAACTTCCTACTATTTCCATAAACTGTGAAAAGTAATCCTTAAAACAATCACCCTGCCTGGCACAGTCCTGTACACCTTCACCCAGCACTCTGGAGGCAAAGCAGGTAGCTCTCTGTGAGATTGAGGCCTGCATGATCTACACAGTAAGTTCCAGGACAGCCATGGTTATACAGTGAGGCTGTCTCAGAAACACCATAAACAAACAAGCCAGAATAAAATAAACAACAACAAAACAGACAAAAAAGTCCCTCTCAAGATAACAGAGGCTCCATCACGCACAGTGTCCTCCGCACTCTCCTGAAGCACATGTCGACTGTGGTAAGCCTCAATACAGATTGCTCCCTGTACAGTGCCATAGGGAAGGCACTGAGGCAACTTGTTCATCTACAACTGAGCACTTCCTAGAAAGAAAGTAACCCCATCTGCTTTTCAACGCTTGTGATACAATTTCACTGTTCCCAGTAGAAACCATTTTAAACAGCTCTGTGGCCTTTACCTATAACTGTACAGAGAGGATATCCTGGAATCCCTGTGTGGTATTCTACTACATGGTACTTCAATGGTAGACTCTGAAAGAAGGCCTAACCTGTCTTTGAGCTATTTTTTTTTTCATATTCATTTATGACTACAAAGAAACAATATGACACCCAAGTTTATTTTACAAAGAAAACTAGAGAATCTTGATCCCAACTATCATTAGTAGGGATATGGCTGAAGCACAGATCTGACACCAAGGACGCTTCGTCCTGAGCAGCCTCCCCAGGCCTTCCTGTACATCCCACCATGAACCAGTTGATAGCAACAGGCAGTAAAGCACAGCAGCTGCAAACTTATTCAATCACAGCCATGAAGTGCCTGTCCTGAGTTCATATCCCAGAAGCCCCACCGTCAGACCCCTTCTCAGAGGAGCAGCCAACGTTGCCACTGCCCCAGCATTCTCCATTACAACCCAGGCAGCCACGCTGCAAACGCACATGCTGCTCCCTACCGAGCAGGTATGCACAGCAGTCACGGAGCCTGTTAAGAGCTGGATTCTCAAACAAGCAGGAATCCATGCTGGAAACACACACAATGCTAAGCAGGAGCACACTCTAAGGCCCAGCTATGACAGCATCCACGGAGTGCTCAGAAACAGCAAACGCTCACTTACCTTAATCTTAGCACTAGACTGATAGGGATCTTGGTCTCCTGGGACCGTTCTCCTGAAGACTGAGCCTGAAATGCATTGATATAAAGTCCCTGTCAGGAACAGGAAGCAAGGACAATGGCCATCTCATAAAGACACTTGACAGGAGTTCCCACCCTCCCCAGCCCAAGTCCCAGTAGCCACCAAGACAGCCCCTGAGGTGGGAGGCCCCTCCACAGGAACAACAACAGGCAGCTAGCGGCTAAGGCAGGTGAAATCGGAGAGTGAGTCTCCAAGGACAGCCTAAAGAAGCTGCCTCCTAGACCCAGGCTTCCAGGTCTGTTTAAATCTTTCTGAAAACTGGAAAGCTTTGCTTGCTGGAGGACATACGCTCTATTTGTCTAACATAATTCCAATCGTTCTGTCAATTTTTCTAAGACACCTGTATTTTTCCCATGTGACAGATGAAGGAAGGGACGTCAGCCATGTGACTAAGTAGAAGTACTCAGAGCAGTGATCTCCGGGACGGAACACAAGATGAAGATATATTAAAGAACAAAAGGAAACTTCAGAACTGCCATTTCTTCTCACCTAGAATTCCTAATAATTAATAAATGAGCTGATACTAAAACTCTTCCTCAGCCGAATGACATACTATCACATGATACAGAGTCCCAGATGGAATTGTAGTGACTCATTCACAGAAGCCATTACTACCTGACACTGTCACCACACTACAATTTAATGACAACTGTGTGTGCTTAAGTAAATACTCCCTGGTTTAACAAAGTCAATTCTCATAAAATAGACAAGTATCTTCAACAGAATAAATTTGGTAAGAGAGAGTCCGAAGCAGCAGCATTAGTGAGTGCAAGTGAGATAAGAAGAGACTGACAGCTAGCTCTCCAGGCTCAAAGGAACCCCTCTAATTGTACTTGGCTTCCTTAAACTTCACCAGGATCTAATGAAGAACTGACAATATGCTATCCAATTTTTTGTACTTGGTATATTTTCATAACTGACTTATTTTGTTGCTTAAAAACCCATGTGATCCTTATAAAGCTCTTTATTTGTGCCTGTAACACTATCAGGACAGAATTTCTCACTTGTTCCAAACCAAAGTATCAACATGCATTCTGCCCACAGGCGACGGGCCAGGAAAACAGTCTCCACTTACCTGTGCTGGTTTTGCTGGCTCTGCAGGGGGCAGGAGAGAGACTTGAGGAGGCTGTGTGGGCATCTGGCCAGCTGGCTGAGGTAGATGCGCAGAACTCTGTTCTGGAACTTGAAGCAAAGTCCCCATGGGCTCAGCTGCGGAGAAGAGCTGTGGTAAAGACATGCAGTGTGCAGAGTGAGTTGAGAGCTCTGGACCATCTCAGTGGGCACACAGGGCAAAGGACTGACTTCTGTGCTGGGTGATACAGTAAGCTTACAGTAAGCTGTCTTAATTCTGAACTATCACTATTTCGCTGCACTTGTCTGTACTACATACTATTCAGTATCTCTAAGCATTCTAAAATATTTTGGTTTTGGTTTTTAGAGGAGAGTGTTCTGTTGTCTCATTAAACAGGCTGGTCTGGAACTTGCTAGGTAGTCAAGGCTAGTCTCACTCAAAATCTCCACTCAGCTTCCCAAGTGTGGGGAGTACAGATGTGTGCCATCACACCTGTCTAGCAACATTTTAAGGTGTAACCTGGTGAAAGATGAACCTGGTGGGAAGTGAGTGGGTTGTCACTCCCCAGCCTCTGGAAAAGGGAGGGTAGCTTAGTGCTCTGTGAGAGTGGGCTGTTCTAAGAGACAGCTCACAGTCTCTTCTTGCTCTGCCAGCTCCTCTCCAGATGCTCCCACCCAGCGTGCATCTGGAGGTCATGCTGATGTCAGAGCCTCACAGGAGGCCAACCAAGGAGCCACCACACCCATGGATTCTGGCATCTAAAACTGTAAATGGAAAAGAGAACAGAAACACAGAAGAAAAGTATCTTCAACAAATGGAAAACCTGATTCTCACATGCAGAAGAGTGAAATTAGACCCATATCTATAAGACAGTACAAAAATTTGATCAACTCCTCAATTTGAAACCTGAAACACTAAAACTTCTATGTAGAAAAGGACTTTGCAAACGGGACTCCATTTACCCAGGAATGAATGACAATGATTGATAACTGAGACCTCAGAAAACTACAGTTTCTGTAGAGATAAGGAAACTCTCAACCAAATGGAAAGGCCCACAGAATAGGGGGGAACCTTTCCAGCTGTCTATACGACAGACAATTAACAACCATGATAGCCAGGTGGTGGTGGCACACGCCTTTAATCCCAGCACTTGGGAGGCAGAGGCAGCTGGATTTCTGAGTTCAAGGCCAGCCTGGTCTACAGAGTGAGTTCCAGGACAGCCAGGACTACACGGAGAAACCCTGTCTCGAAAAACTAAAAAACAAAAACAAAAACAAAAACCAACCACAGTATACAAAGAAGAACCCAAAAGGCAAAAGAATCAAGGAAAAGAACGACCCAGTTTAAAAGTATTCTAGGAATCTAAACAGAATTCTCAACAGAAGGAATGAAAATGGCCTAGAAACACCTCAAGATGTATGGTCTGGGCTAATAACCACTTATCAATGAGTGCATACCACGGGTGTTCTTTTGTGATTGGGTTACTTCACTCAGGATGATATTCTCCAGATCCATCCATTTCCCTAAGAATTTCATAAACTCATTGTTTTTAACAGCTGAGTAGTACTCCATTGTGTAGATGTACCACATTTTCTGTATCCATTCTTCTGTTGAGGGACATCTGGGTTGTTTCCAGCTTCTAGCTATTATAAATATGGCTGCTATGAACACAGTGAAGCATGTGTCCTTATTACATGTTGGAGCATCTTCTGGGTATATGCCCAGGAGTGGTATAGCTGGGTCCTCAGGCAGTACTATGACCAATTTCCTGAGGAACTGCTAAACTGATTTCCAGAGTGGTTGTATCAGCTTGCAATCCCACCAGCAATGAAGGAGTGTTCCTCTTTCTCCACAACCTTGCCAGCATCTACTGTCACCTGAGTTTTTGATCTTAGCCATTCTGACTGAGTAGAATCTCAGGGTTGTTTTGATTTGCATTTGGATTACCCAAGATACAACCCACAAACCACAAGAAACTCAAGAAGGAAGACCAATGTGTGGATACATTGATCCTTCTTAAAAGAGGGAAGACAATACCCATGGAAGGAGTTATAGAAACAAAGTATGGAGCAGAGACTGAAGGAAGGACAATCCAGAGACTGCCCCACCTGAGAATCCTTCCCATATTCAATCACCAAACTCAGACACTATTGTAGATGCCAGCAAGAGCTGGCTGACAGGAGCCTGATATAGCTGTCTCCTGAGAGGCTCTGCTAGTACTCAACTAATATAGAAATAGAGGTTCACAGTTATCCATTGGACTGAGCACAAAGCCCCAAATGCAGGAGCTAGACAAAAAAGTACCTAAGGAGCTGAAGGGGGTTACAGCCCCTTAGGATGAACAACAATATGAACTAATCAGTACTCTCAGAGCTCCCAGGGATTAAACCAGCAACCAAAGACTATACATGGAGGGACTCATGGCTCCAGCCGCATATGTATCAGAGGATGGCCTAGTCGGTTATCAATGGGAGGCGAGGCTGTTGGCCCTGTGAAGGTAGGGGAATGCCAGGGCCAGGAAGCAGGAGGTGAGCAGGGGGAGGGAGGGAACAGGGTTTCTTTTCTGAGGGGAAACCGGGAAAGGGGATATCATTAAAACTGTAAATAAAGAAAATATCTAATAAAAAAGTAAAAAAAAAAAAAAAATATATATATGTATGGTGTGCACCACCCTAAGTAACCAAAGAAATGCAAACTGAGACAAGTGTGGCTCCATCACCCCGTCAGAACTGCAGAGGCTCCAGCGAGGCCTCTCAGAGGTGTCCAAAGGACACAGGCTCAGCAATGTTCATGGCTACTCTGTCCACTACAGCCAGTAAATGGAACAACTTAAAATGCCTTTCAGCAAATGAGTGCACAAAGACAATGTGGTGTATTACATAACGGGGTAATACTCAGCTGTAAAGAAAAATGAAGCCATGAACTTCCCAGGAAAACAGTAGACCAAGAAACCAAAGAACCTCTCAGTTCTTCCTACAGTTCCTATTTCTGCCCAGAAGGCCTGCTTTTCCTATTGTGCCTACAGGCTGTCAGCTCTTTATTAAACCAATGAGAAGGTGAAGGAGACGAGTGTTTACAAAATAGGATGCAGGTACTAAGCAAGTGGGATAACAATACCAAAGTCCATTCTCAGCTCTGGACTGGTAGGAAATCAACATTTGAATAATGCAAAGACAACCTTTACATTGTGTACACAAAGATTATCCTAGCAAGACAGGGTTTCTCTGTGTATCCCTGGCTATCATGGAATTCAGTCTGCAGGCCAGGCTGGCCTCAAATGAGAGCCTTCTGCCTCTGCCTTCCAATCTTTTAAGAGGATAGGGTAAAGAACAAGGTCTCAATGTATTCCAAGCTAACTTTGAACTCTAACTTTGAACTTATTATATAGCCAAGAAGGATCTTGACCTTTTAATCCTGCTACCTGCCAAGAGCTGGCATTACAGGGATAGGCATCACACTTAGTTTGATGTAGCACTGTGGGTGGGACTCAAGGTTCTGCTATGCTACCACTGAGCTGAAACTTCAGGCCTGATGAATTTGCACTGGCCAAAAGGACTGATGTGGCATGATGTCAGGCCTTGGAAGGAGAGGGATTGCAGGCGTACTGAGAGTGAGCAATGGAACACACAGCAGTGGGAGAGTGTCAGCAGTTTAAATATAGAAGATAATTCTGAGTACATAAACCATGTACGTAGTAATGCATGTAAACTGCATACTATGTCCACAAATTAAGAGCAAATGTAAGTTTTTAAATCACATACCATACTCAAAGAGAAGGTGCTACCAGAAAGAAGAATATACAACACAATAGGCCAGGAAATCACATCCCTCTGGTAGTAAGAAGAACAGCCCACTCTACAAGGCACTGTTGGTGGGATTTCCTATTACTTTCGACTTCAAGTAAACCAAATCTAAAAACAACTCCACAAGCAAGGAAGCCAAATTAAGGTCTGGCTGGTATAATGAATGCCTCATTAACATTTAATCACACAGAAATACATAGAGACAAAACCAGACTGGTTGAACAAGCTTAACCTTAAGGACAAAATAAAATGTCTATTTAAACAGGAGTTTGATAACCTCCAGTTACTTACCTCAGAATTTGATAATGAGTCTTTTACTCGGGGAGACTGAAAGAGACACAGAAAGAGAAGTGTGTTAAACTGAGATGGTAAGACGACTTGTGGTCAGTTTCAAATAGTGAGTTCCAAGAAACTGCAGGTAATGCTGGCTGTAAGTCGCTCTGCTCCGTTCCAATCCATAAACTAACTTGGATCTAGGTTTCCTGAAAAGAGAGAGCTGTTGTGGTATCATCACAATCTTCGTCCAGGTAGACAATATACTTCTGTATTACAAGTTAACAGTTACAGCCAGGCATGGTGTCTCCTGCATGGAACACCAGCACTCAGGAGGCAGAGGCAAGTAGATCTCTCCAGCCTCGGCTACAAACTGAGTTCCAGTCCAACCAGGGCTACATGATGAGACACACACTTTTACCCACCCATCCCTGCACTGACCTCAAACAGAATAGAATAGAACACAGCAAAACAAAAAGAAAATTTAACAAAGAAGTTTTGTAAGAGGCATCCAGATGGTCTGAGATCCCAGGAAGTAGAGGTCAATCCTCCAAAGCAAATCTCTTTTCACTAATCATAACCATATTATGCACCTACGATCAACTACAGAGGAAACTCTATGGCTTCAAGCTAGTTATCGACATATTTTCTAAGTCCCATTATAAATGTTCTTGCACATCCATGTTTATTGTTGTGCTATCTACAACAGCTCCATGTCCATTAGCAGAAAATTGGATAAAATAAATGTGCTACGTATACCATGGAATTTTATTCAGCCATAAAGAAAAACAAAAGCATGGCATTTGCAGGAGCATGAATAAAATTGGAAATGAGTAGGTTGAACGGACACCAGCCACTCCGTAAAAGACAAAGACATCTGTGGTGCCTAGATTTAAACCTTCATTTATATTTGCATTTCAGTGAGTCCAGAAGAGAACGTCAAAGTTGAAGAAGCTATTTCCCCAGGGGTGGGTTGGAAATCATGGGATACATGTGGCATAAAAACAGGAGATATTGGAAGGGAGGAAGGAGAACCAGGAAGACATGAGCTGGAGACAAGGAAGGGGATGGAACAAGAGCATGGCTGTGAACAAGACATCAAGAACAAGGTATGAACAGAAATGCATAGCAAAACCCACCAGTTTGTATACTAATTGTTAAATTGGTTTTAAAAATTCTCAAGATAAATAATATAAAAACAAAAACTAAAATGAGAATAATCATTTGGCCAAGTATGGCACAACTGTATACATGCATGAAGGTTTAAAGCTGTTAGCCTTGCAACAGCCAAGACATGGAACCTGGTAAGAGGTCATCAACGAGGATTCCATTTTCAAGAGATGAATGAAACTGCAGACAAAGTTAATAAGCAAGACTCAGACAATCTATATAATCATATTTTCTGTTATATGAAGAATCTAGGCTGAAAGAGATGGTAGAAAGATGAGAAGAAGGGACACACAGCATGGAACACAGGTCAAATAAGCAGACTGAGGGAGATGGGGTCTGTGCACATGAATGCAGAAGGGAGGCTGTGCTGGAGGAGGACAGCGAGGATGGCAGCAGGGAGATGAGGACAACATGTAGTGGTGCATGTGTAGGAACACGTGCCAAGGGAGCCCACTACTCCACATGGCAACTGCACCCTTCTACTTACAAATCACACAATTAGTGGTATCAATGGGCGAAATTCACCATGCCTAGTACCTAATAAATAAGGTAGAGAGCCTGCCTAATGCCGATGTCAATAGACACCGAAGCAAAGTGGGGCAGGGAGAATGTTGGTGGTAACAGAGACATTACAAATGGCATCTGTAGCTATGTTGTATCTTTTATAAACTAAATAACAACATGAAAATAAAATAAGAGAGGAAACAAACATAAATGTCTGGTATTAGACAGACAGTTGTTGGGGACACGAAAGGCAAAAGAATGACCGTCTGCACTAGGCACCACCTGACAGGGCAGACTGGAGAGGCTGGGAACAAGATAAAGGAACGCTAAAGATCTTTAAGGATAGAACAGGAACTATCCAAAATTAGAAGAGGAAACAAATAGTGACCACTTGGGTCTTTTGCAGGACATTTCTAAACTTAATGGCTTAATATATATTTGTCAATTTTCATTGGCAAGGCCTTAAAAAACTTAGCACCCCTTTAATCCTAGCACTAAGGAGGCAGAGGCAGGAGGATGTCTATGAGTCTAAGGCCAGAATGCTCATAGAGATCTTCAGAACAGTCAGGTCTGCAGAGAGACTGTCTCAAAAAAACAAAACAAAACCAAAGGGGTCCTAAGAACTCTATGAGAGTAGATCCCACAAGGCAAGCATGCCCATTATTAAACTTACCACTCCAAAAGAAAAACCACACGACTTCTAGCACAAGCACATATGTACAAACACAGACAGACTGACAGACACACACACACACACACACACATGCATACACACACACACAAAACATATCCAGTATATACTAACTAAAGAAGACCACTATTCCTCTCCAAGTAAAGTATATTATGTTGCAAGGCCTCCTAGTTACAGTGTCTAGCTAGAGTGAGATTTTTGGAATTTTCATTTCTTTAAAAAACATAGAAACAGGGCTGGAGAGATGGCTCAGAGGTTAAGAGCACTGACTGCTCTTCCAGAGGTCCTGAGTTCAATTCCCAGCAACCACATGGTGGCTCACAGCCACCTGTAATGAGATCTGATGCCCTCTTCTGGTGTGTCTAAAGACAGCTACAGTGTATTTATATACAGAAAATAAAGAAATAAATATTTAAAACAAAACTCAACAAACCATAGAAACATTAGAATGTTTTGATCCGGTGTGAGGATGTGGCATGGGACTGTTTCAGACTTCTACAGCAGATAACTATGGTTTATTTGCCTCATGCTAGAGAAGGGGCATGTTTTTGCCAGTTGCAGATAGTTTCTGTGCTTGTGTGACATTTGGAATTCTGGAAACTTTTCAAAGGGTATATAAATTATAGCACTGCCTCCGCCCCCCCACCCCACCCCGAGGGAGGGTGGCTTTGTTGGTTGTTATTGGTTGGTCGAGGTTTGCTAAGAAGTCATGTACAAAGAAGAAACAATTAGAAATTAGATATTCTGACAGGGAAAATCAAACCTGCCCACGGAACTTGACACCCCTAACCAGCAGGAAGCAGTCTAATGATAATGGCACCCCATTTCAGGCCCCTGACTCTATTCAGAGAACTCTTTCCTTCCCTCTCTATCCTTTTTTCCTCTTACTGGGTGGAAGAAAGAAGTCACGGGGTAGCAAACACTGGCTACTCCTAGCCATTAGTACCATCCACTCACCCTCCACATCAAGACAGTTGTCCCCTCTAGGCATGGCCATTTTAACATATCCTAAATGACACCACATTGAGAAACTGACATTCTAATTTGCTACATAACTAAGTATAAAATCCTGTCTGTGTCACTTGTCTTCGTTCTGTTTTAGCTCTTCCAGCTGTTACAAGACTCAGAGGCAACTCTAGAATCTACGCTGTCAAATGCAACTTACCCTGAGCTGGGAAATAGCGGCTCTCCCTTCTTCGCTCTCCTCATCCAACTCATCGTCACTCCACTCCCAGCCTCCATCCTCTGTCTTATGGAGACGGCCACTGGAGCCGGGGACGCGGCGGACCTGAGCAAGAAAGGCATGTGGGTTAAGCAAGTGCTCTGTACACAGTCAACAGAATCCTCAATTCTATTTCCCATCCCTCTATTACCAAAATAAAATAGTAACTGAGCCATGTGTCTCTAAAACGTCACACCCTCCAATCTTCAATCTGCTCTATCCAGACTTTAAGCACAATCCTCTTTACTCTGAACCCCAATAATAAATATTGTTTATGTTAGGGCATAAGGGAAAAAAAATCTAACATATTCACATACCAAGACATTTAAAGGGGAGGAAAGACGGTTCCAAATACACTGCAGATATTTAAAGAGGAGGAAAGGCAGCTCCGAATACACTGCAGACAAACCCAAGGAAAAACATTCATTCTTTTTCCATTTTTTTCTTTTCCTCTTTGGGTCAGGACCTTACTGTGTAGCTCTGGCTAGCCTGGAATTTGCAGTCTAGACCAGGCTGTGATACTGATTGGCCTGACTGTCTCCAGAGTGTTGGGATTAAAGAGGTACACCAACATGCCCAGCTTCAACTTTTTAATTCAAAATTATAAATTATACTTCACAGAGATTCAAGAGCTCAGGAGCCAGGTGAATAGAGACAGGCAAAGGCTACAGCTCAATGGTCAGACACTAGCCTAGGAAGATCCTGAGACCAGTGCTAGGTACTGGGGGCATGGAGTGGATACTACATACCAGTCAAGGTGGCCTGTGCCTAGATCTTAGATGAAAGCAAAAGGACCAGGCATTCAAAACCACCAGTGGCAATATGTGAGTTAAAAGGGGAGCCTGAGCTACATGAGATTCTGACTCAAAAAACAAGCAAGCAAACAAACCAGAAACAGAAATAAAACAAAACAAAAAAACAAAACAAAACAACCAAGCCCACTATCTTCTTCCTAATTTTAGCTTTCTTTGGAAAGTTATATTCATCTCTCTACTGGGTATATATACTATTGCCTGATATCTGTGGGAGTCTGTTTTAGGACTTAGTCAATGTATGGGGTCTCCACAGGGGAAGAGGAACATTTCACTATAACCTGTGTCCTACTCTCTTCTTAAAGCCTTGCTTAGTAATCTCCTCTCCCTACATTCAGAAAACACAAGTAGCCACCATGGCCATCTTCTTTAAGAAGCTTTAGCAGAGCCAAAGGATACTTCCTGGATCTCCTGACTTTCCGTCTCACACACTTCTGCCAGAATTGGTGTGGTACGTTTATTAAAGCCAACTATGTTTTCAAATTTTAATTTTTAATGTGTATGAGATAGAAATTCATACACCACACAATTTACACTATGAGAAAAGCTCAACTGACTGGCTTTTCGGATATGCAGAGCTGCATGGGTGTTACTACATTCAAACTGAGAACACGTTGATCACCTTCTTCACATACATCACAGCCATCAGGTCACTGCTCGCTTCTCTCCACTTTCCTCAGTTCTGGGAAACTGGCCTACTGCACGTCTCTGTGCACTCTGGAACACCTCACACAGAATCATATAGTATGTACTATTAACACATGTTTTAAAAGTTCATTCATGTTATAACATGGATTATTATAAATGCTCCTGAACTTCCTACTGGGATATATACTATATATATATACAGTATAGTATTAAATATATATGTATATACACACACACGCATACACCATATATACCCCATATATACCCCATATATATATACATATATATATATATATATATAATTCTTAATACATATATTTTTAAAGTAAGCTGAAAATATATTGGATCCACCTACTCTAGCAAACACCAACAATAAGCTTCAAGTGACACTGGTTATATGGCTGACTAGGAGCTGCCAGCTTCTCCAGGAAGTATGGAACTAGAAAAATGTTTATAATGTGGTGTTCACCTCTCCTTCCCTTCCTACTCTACCTCCCTTTCCTTCTACCTTTTTAGATGAGGTCTCACTACATTGCTCAGCCTATTCTCAAACTCCTGAGCTCATGTGACCATACTGCCTCAACCTCCAGGTATAAAATTAGGAGTATGTAGTACTAACCCTGGCAGCTGCTACCAAATGACTTATCTTCTCATGAAATCATAATGGAAGCACTAGTAAGTGGAGAAGCACTTGTAATTTATTAGCAAATCGTATTTTATTATGTGGACACGGTGTATGGTCACAGCTGCTCACAAAGATGCCTAAGCCAGCCTCTTGCTTTCAACCCTTTTGTTTCAGCTGCCAAAATACTATAGGCATGCGGTTACAGATGTATGCTATGTGACCCAGCTTGTGCTCCCTGTGAGGTAAGAGTTCACTGCTCTTAAAGAAATCACAGTGCAGACACTAGACAATTCCATTAGGACTTAATGTCATTACAAGCATAGAGGTTTTAAACAGCATTCAAGTTATTTGTAAATGTTTACTGGGTACAAAGAACTGACCTAACCCTACTGAGACGTGGTAGCGAAGTAAGCGTTTGTTCTAATGATGTAGAAAGGCTGTCATGTGTTAGATGGTGGTAAGTTCTTCAAAAATGTAAAGCAGAACACAATGGAAGAGAGTTATGGGAAGGAACTGTTATAGGTCAGGTGGTCAGAGAAGAGAGTTATGGGAAGGAACTTTTGTAGGTCAGGTGGTCAGAGATAACTCCTTTAGGAAGTGCTACACTAACGACCTACAGAGGGGTGGTGCAATGCAGAGCGTTTCCCCAGCAGCCAGCCATTCTGAACTTCCCATTCCTCAGTCGTCAGATGTCAATCACCTGGGATGAACTGACTGGGCCCTAAGCCTGTGATTGAACTAAGTGACAGCAGTTGGTAAACACAGGGGAAAGAAGAGCAAGTGAAGACGGAAGGGAAGAAAAGGCTCGCTGCTCAGGAGTAATCTACAAGTGCCCATATTTGCAGAATGGCAAAGCTCTGAGGTGAAGGCAAACTGAGGTGCTCTTAGTGACCGTAAGTGAGACTATAAACTCAGAATATTTAACATACATTTGTTCTTCATGAAGGAAAACCACTAGATAATGGCAGAAATCTCAAGAAGTGAAAAGTATACAGAGTGAGCTTCTACCAGAATGGTCCTAACATCCCAGGTAGGACTTCTACTATATCATATGGAACAGAGGATCTTGGTCTTCCCCCTCCAATCTATCATCAACAGAAATCCACGGGACAGCATTTCTTTCACATTTGCTAAATCTCCCTTAAGGGGAGAAGAGCAAGGAAAATGGGAGATTTTATTTTGGTGAAATAGTAAATGTGTATTTTGTCCAAACTGAAACTTTAATGCATTCCTTATGCTCAAACTATGAACAACGTTCTTAGAAACAACACATACAAAACATAGTGCTTTGTTATATAATATGTCTTGAGTTAGGAGGTAATATGACTTATACCCAAAGCTATAATTGCTATGCAAAATCTCCACCTCACTCTGGATAGCTGGAAACAGTGATTCAACAGGGTTTGAACTGACTCACTGCCTACCTTGTTATGCCTGGAGACAGCAGAGTAATACCTAAGCACACAGCTGACAGGTATTTGCTGACTGGATATATCAAATGCACCAAAAGAGCTGAAAATAAATAATCCTCATTTCTATTTACAGAGCAGTACCCAGTGCTGGGCAGTGGTGGCACACGCCTTTAATCCCAGCACTTGGGAGGCAGAGGTAGGCAAATTTATGAGTTCAAGGCCAGCCTGGTCTACAGAGTGAGTTTTAAGATAGCCATGGCTACACAGAGAAACCCTGCCTCGAAAAACAAAAAACAAAACAATAGTACCCAGTTTAAAGATGAAAAACAAACCAACAACAAAATCCCTGCAAGTCTATTCCAAGCAACCCAAGAAAACTGAACTAAACGCCTACTTACTTTTTTAGACCTCTCAGAAATGGTAGGTGCTCTCTGTAGTATTTTTTCTTGAAGAAACTCTTTATTCTGGAAAAGAAAATTCAGCCTCAGAAAGTCAGTTCTCAGACCTTTTTACTGAACCAGCCGTGGGACTCAGATGTCAGTCACAGTTACTATGTGGTAAATAAAGTGTGCTGTGAAGACATGAGGGCTTGCACTCCAAAGGTTTTTATACAACACTAGAGACAAGCGTTCAGTGTGTACTAGGAACCGTTTTCTATGAAAAGCTCACTTTACTGTACATTCATTGTCTTTGTTTGGTATTACCAAATATACTAATGCATTAAGGTGGAATATGAGGCATTTGGTAGTTTAGCACTAAACCTTGAAATGAGAGCTCAGTCTTCATAGATTGCTTTTACAATAGGAAAAAGAATGTTCACATGTATACAGATAGATGTATGTGCATGTGTGTATGTACTATACCCAGCATCCACCTTGTCTTTTAAGATAAAATCTCTCGCTGAGACTTGATTAGCCAAGTCTTACTAGCCAAGGAGCTCTTGGGATCCATCTGTGTCCACTTCCCCAGTTAGGGAATTACAAGCCAAGTTTCCACACTGACTACTTTTGTGGGTGCTAGGGATCAAATTTATGTCATCATGCTTATATGGAAAGCATTTCACTCCAGCTCACAATACATACATAATGCCTTTAGTAATTACTGTATCAATCGCCATACCTCCAAATGTAATCCTCTTAGGAAATGCACCTGGGACACAGCGGGAGTAACTGAGGAGCATGATATGAACACACACACTCAAAAGCTGGAATGCCTACCTTTGCTTTCTGGAAAAACTTGTGCCTCAACAGTTCTGCTGCTGTTGGTCTAAAAGCAGAAAGTAGAGTTTTAGTTTTTAAGCATATTGTCAATTTCCATCTTCAAAAATGAAAACTTATTTCCTGGTCAGCTAACTAAAACTCAGTACATTCCACTTTCCTTCATCTGCTAAACATCAAAATAATCTTGGTTCAGGACACTGAGCACAACAAAAACCAAAAGAGAAATGTGTCAATGAGTGGCCAGGTGCTGGGTGGCGCACGCCTTTAATCCCAGCAGGAGGATCTCTAAGTTTGAGGCCAGCCTGATCTACATAATGAGTTCCAGGACAGCCAGGGCTACACAAAGAAGCCCCTGGAGTTAGTGGGGATAAGAAAAGTGATAATCAGAATTATAGAATGTTTGAAAAGTTCATTAGTAAACTACTCTTTCTAGAAGAGAGGAATTCTTAGGGACTTCCAATGTTTGCTATTTAGCAATATCATTTTAAGGGAGGCAGACAATAACTACCTAAAAGTTTTTCCAAAGCATAAAAATGCATTTAAACTGGAAGAAAAGGAATCAAACAACTGGTTCTTGTTACATAACAGCCCAACAGGTTTAATTCTAAGGCAACTTTGGATTCTTAGAGATGTCTCAATTTCCCTTTAAGAGAAAAAAAAGGGGGGAGGGACTTCAATTTTCGAAATTTAACCCAAATTCAGTTCAATCATACATTAACTTGTTTGGAGTAAATTCTTCATTATCACCTTTACAAGCTTTTAAAAGAGGATCACTAAAAATAAAGAATTTACTCTTCAAAGACCATCCATACCTACTCTTACCACATACTTACCATGGAATGCTAGACAATGCTATTTCTCAGAAGCTAAGAGGTACAGAACACTGCTCAGGACATGTGTGTATGGCGGAGCTTGTACAAGCCTCGTAAGCATGTACCTCTGAGTAAGCATGTACCCTGAGCAGCAGCTCTTAAACACTACTATGCATCACAACACCTGGGTGTCATTTTCAGTTCCTCACAGTATCTGGGAGCAAGAGCCAGGTATTGGTAGTTCTTAAACCTTGCCAGGTAATTCCAAGTAAACTTCAAGCTTGAGACCTAAGGCTTCTGAAGATTATAGAGACAGGGATGGGCAAATGGCAAGTGCCTATAAACTGAAATTAGACAGTGATATCCTCGTTTTTTTCATTTGGTAAAGATTTCAATGGTGCAATGTCTTCTTTACCCGACAGTGTCTTACTATTATTCATTTTTTTGTTCTAGGTCCATTTCCTTTTTTCTAAAGTACAACTTTTGGAAGAGTGAAGTCTAAATTATTATAAAAATAGATCTTACTTTCATGTTCACTCTTTAATAACACGAATGTGACTACCTGGAGAACTGACAGTTATTCTTGTTCAGCATTACTTTTGGTCCAGCCTTACCGCTGAGACTAGAAGAAGTTGTTGTCGTGTACCTGCAGTCAGGGTCAGGGTTCGGAGACGACTGAGGCTACACAAGGAGTGCACACAGGAGAGAAGGTATGCTGAGTGGAATTTGGAACAGACAGTTTTTTAACATGGGGATTCAAGGACTAGAAAGCCCGTTCTAGCTTTCTATTATTATTGTTGTTATTATTATTATTTTAATTTCTATAAATCGAATGTATCTAAGACTAGCCTCAAAGGTGGCTGCATAGCCACGGGTGCTCACTGACCTTGCCATCGTCAATGCTAGGACAGGAGGCCTGTGCTAACACAGTTTATTTCGGCCCTGGTCATTTGAATGTCAGTGCTCCATTCTCACTCCCTCTCCTTGAGAACTCCACCCGTGTACACTGTGCGACTGTGCATGTCCACGTTACCGGGTCCCCGCTTTATTACAGGAGACTCTGCACAAGGCTGGCTATGCTCGTCTGTTTCCCACTTTGTGAAGCCAAGAATGGAAAGTACTGTGGATCCTGTGAAAACTAAATGAGATGGCTCGAGCTCGCACGCGCGCGCATACACACACATGCACACACACGCACACGCCCTCACACATTCATACGCACCTGCTAGTTACAGTTAATTAGTCAATAGTTTGTTGTTTTGTTGTTTTCTTTCATTTCTTCTGTTTAATGGAGTTGTGTTTTGTGTTATCTGACCTTAAAATACTTAATGCTTAATTCTATACTTCCTATATATATATATGTATATATGTATATGTATATGTATATATGTATATATATGTCTATACATACACACACACACACACAGAGACTTATGAAAGAATTGAAAAAACAGTACACAATTCTTTCTTATCCTTCACTAGCTCCATGAAGCTAACATTTTATGTAACCGAACTACAGTTATCAAGAAGTAACCTATCATTAACATCAATCTCTCTAACTAGAAACTACAACTCTTTTTGATTTCTTCCATTTCCCATGGGCCTGTCTGTCAAAGTGCTCGTGGTATTCCCCTGTCACATCTACTCTCCAAGACTAATCCTTCTGACCAGTCATGCTTTGTGCTTGACACTTCTGACAAAGGCTGACTGAGGACTCTCTAGCACACTCCTCAGCTTGTGCTTGGAGGGGAGAAGCTTCAGGAGCCAATGCGCCTATCGTACTGCACGACTTCCAGAGTTCATTATGCTGTATGGACCATTGATCATTAGTGGAGAAGGGGCCTGTCTACCAAGCCTCTTCACTGTTGAGTTTTTTCTTCATACTTTATTCAGTCAGGAACAAATCAAGACTCCAGCCCACACATTTTATCTGAATCTTTCAGTTCAAAACGTCTTGCTTGATTCTTTGAAGAACTAATGCTACTATATGCCAACTCTAGTTCATCTTACATTGTCGCCATGTGTGCTGCAGCTTGAATGGCCAACAGCAGCTTGAGGTGGGAATGTAGGGCCCAGGAGCTACCGGACCTGGATTGGCAGGTGTTTGAGTGCACTTCTGTAGCTGCCTAATAACAGTATTTCTATGCTTAAGAGGTGCTGAGTACACATTTAGTGTGGGGAGTACAAATTCAGACTCTCAATCTGTAGGAAGTAAAGTCAAAACAATGAGAGATTTTGTGGCTTCTTATATATATGTGCTGTACATATACACAGAGGCAAAAACTCATATGCATAAACTAAATTTATAAAAAAGAAGAAGCTATTTTCTGATGCAGGAACTCAGCTGCACATTTCCTCCAGGTGGACCCACAGTCCCAATACCAAGAGTCACAGCATCAGAGTCAAAACCACAACCTTGTAGAAATCAGATTGAGTAGTGTTCTGCTGGTGGCCAAGGGATTAGTTAGACTTTCTACTGTCATTTATGTAGTCTTCACTATTTCTGTCACCTAAGGGGATTTTTATGAGTTACTTCTGGGTATCTGTAAAAAAAAGGGAATGTGTTCTTTTTGTCGGCTAACTTGGCAGAAACAAAGGAATTCCCTATCAGTTTTAGCCACTGCTGAAAAACAGAAGGAATCCTAAAACCATGAACATAAACTTGGCTGCCTGTTTCCTTGCCCTTTCCAATATTTCCAACAGTAAATTCTGAAACTCCATTACACATACTAGACATATGATCAAGGATGTCAAAGTCTTTCACCTTTGTCGACGTTTAGAGAAAACAGAACTCAACAACTTTTAATACTAAGAAACTCAGTGGAATCCAGTCTGTCTGTGGAATCCCAGGAGAACTGCTCCCAGGACCCTCTGCCAACAGCAAAACCCTAATGTTCAGTCCCTTGTATGTAAATGGAACGTTACCTGTGTAGAACCCACACAACCCTCCTGTACTTTTTACCACCTCCAGCTTAATGAGCGTAGCTGCTACTGTGCCAAGTATACTGACTGTGCTGTTCAGGGAATGTGGACAGGGAAGCTGGCGATGCAGAGTACTGATAGAATCTGATTAGGGTCCTTGGATCCAAGAGTAGATGAGTCTGTAGCTGTGGAGGGGTGGATATGGGAAGCTAATCCACACATGAACACAGAGTAAGACGCAGTGGGGATGCAGCCACAAGTTACAGTCAATGAACTTCAGAGTCAAGTTCTACCTCTAGGACTAGGGATGGGGTGACCTCAAAACTACAAGGTTCTACTCAGCGATCACGCCTGTAGTGCTGTTCAGCACCACACATAAACACGCTTACTTAAGAACCTGCTGCTTACCACTCAATGTGTCTAAAGCCAATGAGGAAATTATTTGAAACTTTGATTACTAAATTCTTTCTTACATGAAAAGTAAAATTATTTGACATGAAATATAAATCTGTTGTTAACAGTACTTTTGTTATTAAATTGTAAATGGCAGTTATAGTTCAAGTGAAAGTTGAAAAAAGAAAAACTTCCCCATTAACATGGCCTTTTACTAAAATTCTCAAGTGTAATTTCATAGTTTTAAGAAATTAATCAAGAAATAGCTGGGCAACTTAGATATATTATACACTTATAGGTACATGAAATGAACTCAGTCCCTTCCAATCTTGTAAAATGGCCTTTATGAACGTTTCCAACATTTATAATTCATTTATTTTAAGAATACACACATAATACTGTGTATACAAATAAAATTCTTAGGATTTCCCAGATTGTTTTAAGTATCAGAAGAGACATGTCATGTTTATCCAATATTTTACCTTTTTTCTGGATCCTTTTGAAGGCATAATGAAATCATTTTTCTAAATGATTTTCCATATTTTTTCAGCATTTCTTTATCTTGAACACCAGTTTCCAAAGAAGGAGGATCATTCTGGAGTGTCAGCATTAAAACCTGTGTAGCAAGAATTTTGGTCTCTTTAAAAACCCAGTGATGTGACTGTTTTTGTCTTCATCCCCGGTGTGGGATAGAGGGCGCTTTGGACTGTCTACAGACGCTAACTATGATTTGTCTCGTGCTCTATGAGGGGTGTGATTTTTGCCAGCTGCAGATAGTTTACAATGAGAACTGTGGGTACTCTTAAGAGGCTGTAAGTGGGAGAACTCCAAGAGAGCCTGTGGAGGCTGCTGCTCTCCCTGCTGCTTGTGGTTTCTGTTGGTGCAATTTGTCAAGTGGTCTTGAGCAAAGAGAAGAGACGAAAAACCTGGACATAATAATGACAAAGACTGGACTTGCCCCAAGGAACTCAATGCCCCTAAGCAGCGGGAAGTACTCTAAAGAGGTCTATGCACTCTTTCCTCTCAAGCTTCTTTCTCTCCTACCTAGTGTTGGGGGATTGGAAGGGATCAGGGTAAAATCAGGGTTGGAAGGGAGGTAGATATGGGAACCCCCAATAAAGTAGCCCACAAAAGTATACCAATAAACTTGTAAAACTTTTCAGTACAGTATAATGATATGAAGAATTTTCAATATGGATAAAGCTTTCCAGCACACAAGCAGATTTTACTTTCTAGTAGTTGACATCAAGGTAGTGGCTAGAGATGGCTCAGCTTGCTGTGTAAGTATAAGGACCTGAGTTCAAATCCTTCAGAACTCACATAAAAAAGCTGGCTGTGGTGGTCTATGTCCATAATCCTAGCTGGGAAAGGGAAGTAGGGCTTGGGGGAGATGGTCCTTGGGGCTTGTTGGCCAGCCAGTCTAGCCAAATTGGCAAGCTCCAGGGTTCAGAGAGAAACCCTGTCTCAAAATATACGGCGGAAGAGTGACTGAGGAACACAGTTGACAACAACCTCTGGTCTCTAAAAGCACACACATACATGGGTATAAACACACACACAGGTACACATGGATACATAGACCTACAAGTTACCATCTAGGTGGGATTTTAGGGTCAGGGATATAGCTTGGGGGATATGTGTACTTTTCTAGAATGTGTAAGTCTCTGGGCTCAATGCCCAGCACCACAAAAAAACAGACTGGTTGTTCAGAGCCCCATGTGTACTGGACATTAGTTAAAAGCTATATATAGATGGTGGATCCCCCACAAGCACCCACTGTCGACTGCTGTTGCATCCTTCAGTTACAATCGCTCATCTCTTCATGTCTACAGATCTAGTTCTTCCATTGCCAAACTACTGTAAAAAATAGAAACGTGAGCCGGGCAGTGGTGGTGCACACCTTTAATCCCAGCACTTGGGAGGCAGACGCAGGCAGATTTCTGAGTTCAAGGCCAGCCTGGTTTACAGAGTGAGTTCCAGGACAGCCAGGGCTACACAGAGAAACCCTGTCTTGAAAAAACAAAAAACAAAAAACCAAAAACAAAAAACAAAAAACAAACAAAAAAAAAAAAGAAAAGAAAAGAAAAGAAAGAAACGTGAGAACCACAGCACAAGACAGCATGGCCGCCTTAGCTTCACCTACTGCTACTGTTTGCCCTATTCTTCCTTGACTTCTCATAGCATGGAGACTTCTCTTCCAGAAATTTCTATTACAGAATTCACCAACTGTCTCTTTCAGTAACAAACCTACGTCTGGCTCACATTCTTAGTTCACATTCTTCCTGCCTTCTCTGCAACCTTAGTTAACTCTGTCAGCAGAGCCTATGAAAGGCAGATGAGTAGAGAACTGAAGAGGTTGGGTAACAGACACCAAATGCAGTTAGATTCTACAGCTCTGTGGCACACAAAAGCAAGGCAACAATGCAGTTAGTCTCCATAGCTCTGTGCCACAGAGCAGCAAAGTGACTAAAGGCCAGCAATTCCATACATACTCCGTGAAGAACTAAATAAAAGAGTTCACCAGCTCTGAATCCAAGAAGAGTCTGGGTATGGTGATGCCTATACATCGTGAACATATTTATCACTTAAATACACAATCAAAAATGGTTCATCCTGGGTTTGTTCACTATACAATACAAAGTAAAAATGGTTAGGTTGGCAACTTTATTAGAAAGATTATATTTTGCTATAATATACATAAAAACTAGGAAAATAAATAACCATAGGTATGATTGGCAAAAGTAAAAGGTTCTGAAAAGTCACTGGGACTTGAGCTGGAATAATATGAATATGAGCCTCACCTTCATTGGTGGATATTTATGATAAGGAGCTGCCCCTGTGGCCAGTTCAATCGCTGTGATTCCAAAACTCCAGATATCAGCTTTAAAATCATAACCTCGAACCTGAAAAGGATTGGTGGAGAAGGGAGGGGAGAGACGTGCACAATTACTTTAACCAGCCTAAAACAATTACGAAAGTCTCTGTCTGTCATGAACAGTTGGGAGGTGGGGGAGGTGGGAGTGAGGGGTCTCCCTGTGCAGCCCAGGCTCGCCTTTAAGTTTTGATTCTTCTACTTCATCCTCTTAAGTGCTGGGATTGTAAGTGTATACTACCAAAATGTGTTCATAAACTTTAAACCAGTAAACTATTAACTATTATGCTTATTTAAAAGACCACTATAGTCAGTTACTAACAGTACTTATTAATTCTATATGAAAACACAGAAAAATGTTCATGATAAAGCACTTATAAAAGTATGAAACTATCATTAAGTTTGATAATGAGAAGGTTCACTCTATTTACCAAAAACAAAACTAAAAAAAAAAAAAAAAAATTCAGAACCAAGGTTTTCCTTAATCCTTTTCTTTTGAAATGATGTTCTCTGACATTTTTTCTCCCTTCCTTCCTTCCTTCCTTCCTTCCTTCCTTCCTTCCTTCCTTGTCTTTCCCCTCATTGACCTTTCTCCCCCACTTCCTTTCCCATCTCCCTTGTCCCGAGGCTGTTTTTGTTTTAGAACAAGATCTCCTTAGGTAGGCCAGACTAGCCTGGAACTCTCTATTCTGCCTCAGTCTCCTGAGTGATGTAAGTATATGCTAGGAATGTTATCATTATTACTAGTTGTGGTAAGTTTTTAAGTCATTGACAAGAACTGGCTGCTGGACTTCTCACTGTCTCCACTGCCACCATCACGTCACAGTCACACATATTTAATCTTCAATACTGAGCTACAAAGGAGATGGTTGGTCTCCAAAATTTGTAGTCCAAGACTTAAATTCAGTGGTCAATACGTGTGCTGTTCTGCCTTCTAGTACAGCAGGAGGGTCTCCAAAGGAGTTCCCTTCATGGAAAATATTCCCTATGTCCACAAGCTTCTCTACCAGACAGATCAGGGGCAGCTCCTGCTTATCTGAGAAGTAGGTTTAGCCCCTACCACATCCTCCATCCCGGGAAAACCATGAAGTCTCATATTCCTTCATACCGCTCTCCCCTGCTCCAGCCTTTCTCCACAGCCTGTGCTGTTCACTCTGTTCCTTAGTACGGCCTGAAGTGCTCTCCTTCCACAGGCTGTTTATAGTAATCTATGCATGTATATAGGAAAATATGTATACAGTAATACATCTGTGACACTCATGAATAAATCCAATACAGTGTTGAAAGTAACCTGGAATCTTGAGAAATAGGCTGGTTTACATGTAATTTAGGAATGAATCATTTACACATGGCTGCATGGGTGAGACCATCAGTGAATACATGCACTCAAGAAGAAAAGAGCCTTAGGAAATGACCTTAAGAAACAACGTCTTTGGGCTAGCAAGATGGCTCAGCAGGTAAGGGCACTTACCCGCTCTTCCAAAGGGCCTGAGTTCGGATCCCAGCAACCACATGGTGGCTCACAACCACCCATAACGAGATTGGACGCACTCTTCTGGTGTGTCTGAAGACAGCTACAGTGAATTACACCGGAGCGAGCAGGGCAAGAGTGAGCAGGGCCTGCAGAGATCCTGAGTTCAATTCCCAGCAGCCACACACATAATGGCTCATGGCCATCTATACAGCTACAGTATACTCATACAAATAAGTAAATAAATAAATAAAATAAATCTTTTTTTTTTTTTTTTGAGACAGTATCTGGCTACATACCCCAGGCTGGCCTCAACTTCATGATCCCTTGTCCTAGTCTGTACCTGGATAACCTGTGTACCCTACCAAATCCTGCAGGAAGATTCAAGAGTAGATAGAGCCAGGCCTGGTGGCACATGTGTTTAGAGGCAAGAGGATCTCTGAGTTCGAGGCCAGCCTGGTCTACAGAATGAGTTCTAGGACAGCCAGGGCTACACAGAGAAACTGTGTCTTGAAAAAAAAAAAGCAAACAAAAGGAGTAGATATGTCAAGAGGTCAGAGAAACATCCTGACAGCAGGAGAGCAATCAAGACAGTAGACGTAGAAAGGGAATGGTGCTGCAGAGCTTGACACTTCATACCACAAGGGAGGTGAGACAAGGATAGAGAGTGAGTGCTGAAATCAGCAGTGTTTACTGAGGTAAAGCAGATGACAAGAAGCTGCAGCAAGTAGCTGCCGTGCAAGCAGGGAAGGGAGAAGAGCGCCAGCAGTGAAAACTCCAGGATGAACAACCCAGTCATCTGGTCTGCACTAAGATGCACTTTTTATGTTCTTTATCCCCTACCCCTTGGATTATCTTTGGTACAGTCATGAGTCTCTTGTGTAGTGTGTAGTTTTTGTTGTGTAGTGTGTAGTTTTTGTTGTTGTTTGCTTTGCTTTGTACTGCAATAATATCTTTCCTTAGATTAAGCTCTGAACCAATCAATAGCAAAACGCAATTCATGCATCTAACATGAAACATCGATCAAATATAAGTGCTAAGATTTGTGGCTTGGTTTAACAACAAAATCCTGAACCATTTCAAAAACACAAAACGCACAGTACCTGCTCCATAACTTCGGGTGCCATCCAGCATGGGGTGCCAACAAACGTTTTTCTCACTTTATTTCTGGTAATGTCACCACCAGTGGCTAAAAAAGCACTAACACCGAAATCTGAAACAGAGCAGACAGCACAGCAGTTGTTACGTCTCAGGTCGTTACGTCTCTACAGGAACTCTCCCCACGTCTCACCAGCCTGAGCTGGCTGCCAACAGAGGGGGTTTGGGACGGGCTAGCCCTCAGAGTTCTGTCTGACATGTGTGTGTGTGTGTGTGTGTGTGTGTGTGTGTGTGTGTGTGTGT
>JADRCD010098594.1:0-25510 GCA_019843815.1 Montemys delectorum | reverse complement strand
CCCCCCCCCCCAGTCCAGAGCGCTTGGACCCGGGGGTGCAGTACCAGTCGAGATTCAAGACATTGAGCAGTTGAGCATTGAGCATTCTAGAGTCAGCATTCGAGATTCGAGCCTCCATACTACTTGCTGGCTCACCTGAAGCCCCGCAGGACTCCGGCCAGGCCCATGTGGCCTGAGCGTGCTTGGAGCCTGTGGGTGCTGCACCAGTCCGGAGGAGATGGCTGCTGTTTTTAGACCCAGTGTATTTTAGTTAGCCTCAAATGTACCTTGACTACTGAGCTGCCAGATTTTTCATATCTCTTTTGCAATGATTGTAAGAGTCTTATGCCATTTTTAAGAAATACATTCAGATCCTACACTACTTGTGTTAAGTCTGTCTGTCAGACCCAGCCAAATCCCGAGCCCACCTGCTCAGGACCCATTGTCCCGCGGAATATGGGGTCCCTGCAAGAAACCCCGGTCCGTGGCACTATAGTCTTTTTCTTTCTTTCTTTCTTTCTTTTTTTTTTTTTTACATGCTAACAATTTTTTTTCTTCTTCTTTTTTTTTTTTTAGATATTTTCTTTATTTACATGTAAATTTCTCTTTTCCCAGGTTCCCCTCGAAAAACAAACAAACTAACAAACCAACAAAAACAACAAGAACCCCTTTTGCCTCCCCCCTCCCCATGCCTGCCACCCCACCCTCTCCCACTATAGTCTTAAGATAGTTCACTGAAGTCAAGCAGGAGCTCTGAAGGAAGCTGTTTCCCTTTTGTACCTGACTCTATTTTTCTACACCTGCTTCCTATTGTCCCTTTCTTCTTTCTTCATTTTGTAATTCTTTTTTTTTTTTTTTTTGGTTTTTCATGACAGGGTTTCTCCATATAGGCCTGGCTGTCCTGGAACTCACTCTGCAGACCAGGCTGGCCTCGAACTCAGAAATCAACCTGCCTCTGCCTCCAAAATGCTGGGATTAAAGGCGTGTGCCACCACCACACTGCCCCCTTTTACAATTTCTATTCCATATACTCTTTAAAGTCTTATCAAGGACAAGATGATAAGTGATGATAAAGTAGATACAACTAGGAAAGAACAAAATCCCAATAGACTTATATACAGATGATATGAATCATCAACAATAAAAACAAAATAGCAAAGAGTCTAAGGGAAACCTTCTACAGGTAACAAACATTTGGCAAAGCAGCTGAATGTAAAGTTATCACACAACAATATGTAGCCTAACTGTAAATCAATGATAAATACAACAAGAAAGAAATGAGCAACTATACCATCAACAATTCTATCTAAAATGCCCTGAATAAAACTAACTGAGAAGTGGAAGACTTATATAAGAAAGACACAAAAGAAGAAGTTAAAAACTACCAAAAGATGGAAATCCCTTCCATTTTCATGGAATGATACAATTAACATAGTAAAATTCCCATTCTACCTAAATCATTTCTTCTCAGAATTAATTAAATCATCTTACAGTTCATACAGAATACAAATAATCAAAGAGAGACAAGGGAATCTTAAAGAATGCAGGAATATCTGTAGATATTACTGACTCATACTCAAGTTATTGAACAGAGCTATACTAACACAAAAGTATGACATCAATATAATAACCAACATATATTGTTCTGTGAATTAAAAGTGGTGACACAAATATAATTTCATGCACAACTGACTGTAAGATTCCAAGATTCACTGAAGAATAACACCCCAGAATACAATACCATGTAAATGCAACGAAAAAACAAACAAACAAACAAAGCTATTTAAACAAGCGGCCTTGGGTTTTCTTTATTAGTAAAACCTAAAAATTATGTTGCTGACACTTCAATTGACTTAATTTGCATTGGCTGTAAGTTTGATTTGGATATTTTATCTAAAACAGATGTTGTATACAAGAGGTAGCATGAATCAGGGTGAAGGGAGACATGCTGAATTTCCTAGATATGCGATATAGTGCCGTTTGTTGGTGTGCAATCTTCCTGCAACTCACTTTTCCTTCTGTGGAAATGTAAACAATGATATTTACTTTACATGGTCCTATATATTTGGATTTTGCCTTTAGCAGTTAACATACTTACAACCATGTACCTACACCATAGTATGTAATATATAAATTACTTCTTTGTCACTTTATTACTGTATATAGGAAAAATGATTTATCAAGGCTCAAAATGAAAGAAAAATTATAAATGATAATTAACAAGAAGTAATTCAGTGAATGAAAACTTACACAAGAGAGAAAGATATTAGACATTAATTTTACAGAATTATGTATGAAGTAAAAATTTATGGAAATTAATAGATATGAAAATTATTCATCCACCCTTAAATTTCTCACCTCATTACAGGCAGATTGATTATGAAGTGATGATTAAAACCATAGCTGAAGTGGAAAGGCAACTTTTCTACAAATTTCAAAATAGATATGAAATAAGTGTGAGCATTATAATATAATTGAATATACAATGTATTTTATCTTAGACTGCATCACATTTCTCTTCCAATGATGTGAAAAATGCTGAAGAAACAGAGTTTATTATACAAATGTTTCAACAGCATGCTTGTGGGATGGATATTAAATTCCAGTAAACTATAAGTTCATGTTGAAAAAAAAGAAGAGAAATAATAAGAATTAACTAATGTATAAAATTTTCAATTGTATCAATCAGGTCATTTATAGATATTTATGAGTTCCTTAAGTAATAGGGTTTATAAGTTAAGCAATACAACTATTAAAAAAGATTGAGTATGAAAAATCATCATGCATATGTGTCTAGATTCTCTACATAGTTCTCAAGGACAGTGGTTCTCAATGGGAAAAATATTCACTTATAGTAAGTGAGAACAATTTCCTAATGCTATAAAGTCCAAATGCACATGTGGCTTCTTCAGTGTCTCATTTAAAATATCATGGAGACTGTGGTGACCTTGTGAAACCAAGCCAGGCTTACCTCCAAGCTAATTGAGCCAGAGCATCATGCATTTTATTCTACAAGTTGCTTCGGAGTTCTTCCTCTATTTTTGAGGACTCAGTTGTTTAAAGTTGGAGTTTCATCAAATGTAGGCATATACCAAGTGTGATATATACAGTGGATGATAAAAATTATACTTATGCCACTTTCTACTGAGTGTGTGAACAACTAAATGGGCCTCTGTGTTGGTCTCTGTTTCTTGTGTCTTTTGGGGGGCTCATTTCATTCTGTTTGCCTGTTTTCTTCTCTTCTGATTCATGGTTTTTGTTTTATCTTATCATATTATATTTTATTATCATTCCTTAGATATTTGCAGGCAGCAGCTTGGGTTATTTGGAGGTTGATCAGCATGAAACACAATCAATATCAGTAATGACGTTTATTACATCGTAAACAAACAGAGGAAGGAAATGAAACTTGTTCAACACATGAAAGTAAAAAAAAAAAGGGATCTGGGCATCTGCTTGGGATGGTTGTTATTCTAGGTGTTTGTATCTAGTCTTGCCTTGAAGGTTGGGTGTCCTATTCCTTGGTTTCTGTTGCCCTTTTTGAATCCTAGAAAGACATTTTGGCTGTAGGTTGGTAGATGAGGAGTGCTTCTGATTTCCTTCTGTCAGAACTTGTTTCTACCACTGTGTGCTGACATACAGGAATGGGCATGGGCTAGAGAGGAGGGAGTTGTGAAGGTCCATGGGAGGGAGGAGTGTTGGGTCTGCCACAAGGATCTATGGAGTCCACAGGGAAGGAAGGAAGAGAGCTTCCAGTAGGTAGTCGGCTACAGGGCTAGGAATGAGATTGGGAAATTGGAATCATAGCACATGAAGAAGAATGAAGATCACCTACTTGATTCACTGACCAGTGTGGCCAGTGGGTTTCTGTGGAGAGACTGTCTGTTGTGTTGGTGGGTGAGGCAAAGGATTGAGGAGATTTTACTTAAAGTCTTCCATGCTTTTCTGATGTCTTATCAAGTCTGTCAACTTTTGTCAAGTATTCTTACATTTCGCATTCCAATGTCTAACCCTTCCACGACAATGTACCTAGGAACGTATATTGTCTTCTACTGTTTTTCTTCAGACATACAGTAACCTTTCATTGCTTCATTTCATTAGAAGAGACACCACAACCTCATCCACCTTGGATGAAGAAAGATTTTACTGAATGACTCTTTGGGCAACCCACTCCAAACACGTTTTCTAGTTTCACCTCATCAAAATGTACTTTGATGTACATAGCTCATATTACTGTAGCGTTTTCAAGGGTTTAATTTGCATGAGTGGCCACTGGATAGTAGAAGCCAGATTATGTCTATCATTCAAGAAATGTTTTTCTATATTAGTGTCTTCACAGAGCTCACATTTTGAAACATAGTTTGAATCATGATAATGTTAATAGGCAGGTCTTTTCAGAGGTGCTTGACTCATGTGGATGAAATTCAAAAGGATGGGATCCATTTCTATAGTAAAAGCATCCCAAAGGCAGGTTTTATGCATATGCACTTTCTATTGCAAAAATAACCGAAGGCATCTTCTCAGAGTATTTGGCTTCTTACCACACTTTAAATCTCTCTGGGTTCTACATTTTTGCATTTCTAGCTTTAAACCTGTAAAAAATAAATTTCTGTGGTGAAACCACACAGTTGTTAGTAGTTTTCTTATGGCATCCAAACTAAAACAGGATCTTATTTTACATCTAGTTCTCAAGAGGAGTTTCATGAAATGTGGTTTTGATATAGAAGAGAATACATCAAAATTGTATCAGTAGAGAATTATACAGACACTAGTAACAATATATAGTCTCTGAGAAAAATAGTTAGTGGGATGTTTTTCAGTACATTTTGAATAATTGAAAACAAAAATAACTTTTTTGAGTACACAAATTTGTATAAAATTTTGCATACTTATTAGTCTAGTTATTATTTTGTGATTATACTTTTAAATTGTTTTTAGGATCTACAGGTTGAAATTTATTCCCCATTAAAATGTTGAATCTAAAAACTTTTATCCTTTTAAAATTAAGCAGAAGCATTTTATTCATTTTCTTTGTGTGTTTCTTTCTCTGATAGCAAGTGGGGCCTGGTTGCTACAGCAACAGATTCATTCTCCAAGAGCAGTTGCAGTTGGACTCTCTTTTGATACTTACTCTGATGGCAACTTCTGTCTTCTGATAGCCTGACTTTTACAACCACAGCTAATTACAAAACCTGTCTCAATTCCATTCTACTGCCCTAGAGGTTAATGCGAAAACTTTTAGCACTGAAGAGTGTGGATTGTGAGAGCAATTCTAGGGAGGAACAAGGAAAGACAAAGCAATTACATCTTAAATCCCATAGTCAAAATATTAAACTTTAAATTATCTTGAGCTGAGAGTTTTGGTAAACATCTTTAGGGAATGAGAGGAAAATATCCAGTTTAGTCTTTCTCCATTTTTCTCAACTACGTTTCAACCAAGAATGCTCACAGTCTTGGCTTTCAAGCACTTATTTTATCCGCTAAAAATATTACTCTTGAATCAGAAGAGGAAGTTACATTTAAAGGGTTTAGGCATTTACTTTCCCAAATAGATTTATCTCCTATAGATTAACTTTGTAAAAACTTAGTATAAAGCTCTAGATTCTGCCTAATATGCTGGAAAAAAATAACTATTTAAAAGTTTTGCCTTGGCAATTTTTAAGGAAAGTATGAGTTTAGAACATGCTGAAATTCTTACACAATGAACATAAAGCAATGCAGGTGAGCAGTATTGTTTCAATTTTAAATATATCCTAAATCATCTATGTATGGTACAATGACATACCTAGAGGAATTTTTGGTTACTTATGTTTAATCAATTTCACATATGTTTATGAATATTTATGGATACATATTTCTTTATTTTTATAATTTTAGATAATGTGTTTTTATCATTATAGCCTCTTTAATGTTTTAAAGTTTTTAAAACTTAGCAAGCCATGAAACTTTTCCAATTTACTATGCAATAAATTTATTTTTGTTACTTTTAAGGATTACATTTTTGTACTGTATTCTAATTTGCTTACATATTTTTATATTATTACTTTTATTTCACATGTTCTTACCTATTAAAGATTTATTCTATGAACTTTGTTTCAAGGAGATAGTTTATGATGTTCAAAGCTAGTGGGCTTCCCAATGATTTCAAGTAGGAACAAAACCAGAAAGAACAAACAAAGCTAACAGGAATAAAATACTATTTAAGTATATATGAGTTGGTACATTTTCTCATGTAAGTAAAGCAATAAATGTTACCAGAATAAGAAGAAAATTATATAATTGGAATTTTGTATGTGAGGTAAATATAATGTCTTACTAAATTTTTCTTTTTACATGCAGTCTTTCTTTTAAAAATATTGCATAATATATATGATAATATTCTTTACTTCAGGGCTTCCTATGCCTAGACCTCATATTATCTCCACTGTATAAGTTACCTATTATCAAGAAAGATAGTAACAATCAGCGCTTTAACCACATAGCAGAAATGTATGTGAAGTATTTTCCAGTATAATACACTAAGTCTCTGATGGGACAGTTATCGTCACTATACATTTCTATATCACTCATAGAATTAAGGACAGGCATTTCAGTCACTTTAAAAGTCTTTCCTCTTGCGATTGACCTCTTGGTTTTCTACTGCTCTATAACATTGTTTGGCTACTTTATTTTTTGAGAAAATTTCTTCTTGTTTCTCAGGTGACATCTAGTTTGCAATCCTTTGCCAAACATTGCCAGTTATGTTCTGATGTGGAACCTGACAACAAACCACCTGATAAAAGCTATTGTTGGAAGTGACGTTTTACATTACTACTTCCTTTTGTAACCTTTTCTAAGTGTAGACTTTTTACTCTTAACCCAAAATAATTGAGACTGGAATTATAAATTATATTCATTTAATATGCTTTAAAGGCACAACAACTGAGCAGTATTACTCTGTTTTAATCCTCCAAACTAATCTGGCTGCCTCCCAGTTAAATTCCTCCAGATAATTGCATTTTATGGCTTTCTCTGCTAGAGCTGTTTTCTCATGGTATCTCCTGGATTCATGTTTCCTCATGGTGTCTCCCTGTGGCTCATCCTCACTTCCTCTCTCCCTGCTCACTTCCTTGAGTGGGAAGAAGTTCTGCCCTAATCTCTCCTCTGCTCAGTCATTAGCTGATCAGCTTTTATTTATAAATCAGGAAAGAGTTGGGCGCAATGTTTACACAACATTAAGACAGGAGATATTTACAATAAGGATTGCAACCAGATATGGGTGCACAGAAACCAGCATTCGATAGCATTATGCCTACACTCTGGGCCATTTATTTTTTTGGTTCGTGGTCATCCAAGCAGTATTGGGTGTGGGTTCTATCTTGTGGAGTGAGTCTTATGTCAAATCAGACTTTGGATAGTCACTTCAGGCTATTATTGCCCTAGCATATTTTGCAGGAACGACAGAGGGAATGGAGAATATAAGGAGAACAAGGCCCTCTGAATCAACTGAGAAAAGCTCATATGAACTCAGAGAGACTGAAGTGGCAAGCATATGGCTTATAGGGGCCTGCACCACATCCTCTGTGTATATATTTAGCTTTCAGTTTAGGCTTTTGTGGGGATTCTGACTGTTTAAATGAGTGGGCCTCTAATTTTTGTGCCTTTGCTTGGGGCTCTTTTACTTCTGCTTTTCGCGATGTGGTGAAAATAAGATTTACATTTTAACTATTTCAATTTTAATATGCATTTCATTGATAATAGACTTCCCCAGATAGAAGGTAAATGTCTTGGCATCTAACATTCCCCTAGCAAGAAGTTTCCCAGTACTTGGTACAGTCACCTGTGATTGCTACAGCTCATTCTATGCTGTCTCAAAACAAAAGGAATGAAACAGAACAACTCTTGAATGGTATATTATTTTTGAAGGATTGGCATTATTCATTTAGCAAACACTTGAAAGTGTTTGGAAGTATCCCATTTATGGTCGAACACTCTGAAGTCTCTTATTCTCTGCACATGCTAAACCTTTCCTAATTCCCATCTAGTGCAAGAAGCTCCTTCTCTGATGAGGGTGGAGAAGTACATTGACATATGAGTATAGCAATGTTGTAGTGATGCTTTTTAAAAGCAATGTCAATTTAGCAGAATGTTAGTGGGTCTACAACCTGCTTAACCACAAATTCTTGGCCTCATTGACTGTGCCATGTATGGATTTCAGCTTACAGAGTTTATCTCCAGTCAAATTAGGAAGCGGTTGTTTACTCTGATAACATTCCTGCTACCATTGCATCAGTGGACATAGCATGCAACTCAATGCAATAGTGTATCTTTCAGGGATCACAGCTGAGTTAGACTGATGATCACTTTCCTTCCACAGTAGCACATTTAGCACCTTTCAGCACTCTGAAAGCTAGTCAGTAAGTTGAGTATTGACTAGATTTAGCTGTGGTCTGACTGAAGTATGTGGTGTCTTCAAAAATAGGGTCTTATTGCCAAGTTCTAGATGGTATCCAAGAAAAAAGAAATAGTCTGTATTGTCTGAAGAGGGAGGGTCAATGCAGTAATCTGCTATTTTGCTCAACGTCTTTATGAGCCTTATGAGTTTTGTGGTGGAGTCTTAGAGTCCTTTGTGTATACAATAATATGATCTGCAAAGATCTTTTGAATTCTTCCTTTTCTAATTGTACATGACTTTCCTTCTTAATTTGTCTTATGGCCCTAGATTAGTTTTCTTTTTTTTTTTTTTTTTTTTTTTTTTTTTTTTTTTTTTTTTTTTTTTGGTTTTTCGAGACAGGGTTTCTCTGTGTAGCCCTGGCTGTCCTGGAACTCACTCTGTAGACCAGGCTGGCCTCGAACTCAGAAATCCGCCTGCCTCTGCCTCCCAAGTGCTGGGATTAAAGGCGTGCGCCACCACCGCCCGGCGCACCTAGATTAGTTTTCAACCACTAAGTTCATAGAACAAAGGAATGGAGAGAATGAACATCTTGTTAATCTTGTTACTGATTTAAGTAGATATGTACTTAAAGTTACATTGTTCTATGATTGCCTTATTTTTGTTGATTCTTTGACTGTTTTTTGATATCAAGTCAATAATAGCTTCATAAAAAGAATTTGAAAGTGGTTTTTTTTCATTTTGCATAATATTTTGAAGAATGTCAGTGTTGCCTCTTCTTGGAAGGTCTGGTAGAATTCTGTGTTGAATCAATCTGACCTTAAGCTTGCTTTCAATGGTAGACTTTAAATTAGTACTTCCATCTCATTTTAAACTATGAATCTGTTTAATTACTTATTTCATCTTGATTGACTTTGTTAAATTATTTATATGTAAAATACATCTATTTCATCTATACTGTTCAGTTTGGCAGAATATGTTTAAAAGTATGATCTTGAGATTCTCTGATCTTTTATTTTGGCTTTTTATTTATTTACATTTCAAATGTTATCCCCCTTCCCAGTTTTTCCTCCACAAACTCCCATCCCCTCCCCTCTCCCTGCCTTTATGAGGGTGCTCCCCCAACTTCCCCCCACTCCTGCTTCAGCACCCAAGCATTCCACTAAGTTGTGTTATCTAGCCTCCACAGGACCAAGGGGCTCCCCTCCCATTGATGCCAGATAAGGCAATCCTCTGCTATATATGAAGCTGGAGCCATGGGTCCTTCCAAGTGTTCTCTTTGGTTGGTGGTTTAGATTCTGGGACCTCTGGGGGGTACTGGTTGGTTCATATTGTTGTTCCTCCTATGGGGCTGCAAACCCCTTCAAATCCTTAGGCTCTTTCTCTATCTCCTTCATTGGGGATTTTGTGCTCAGATACAATTCACAGACTACATGAAGCTCAAGAAGAAGGAAGGAAAACCACAGTGTGGCTACTTCAGTCCTTCTTAGAAGGGAGATTAACATACCCATGGTAGGAAACACAGAGACAAAGTTTGGGACAGAAACTGAAGGAAAGGCCATCCAGTCACTGTCCCACTTAGGGATCCATCCTATATACAGTTACTAAATCCAGACACTATTGTGGATGCAAACAAGTGCTTACTGACAGGAGCCTGATATAGTTGTCTCTTGAGAGGCTTTTCCAGTGCCAAATTTTCATTTTTTGTTGATGGTTAATATGATTCTTGGGTCCTGTTTTCCAATATAATCTGCTAGTCTATGTCTTTTATTGGGGAATTATGATCATTAATATTGAGTGTTAAACAAAATATAAATTTCTGTCATACTCTTGTTGTAGTCTTAGACTTCCTTTGCTTAATTTTTCCAGATATTTTATTTTTTCACCCTAGAATATTTTCTTCAGTCTTCCTTATATTGTATGCTGTAGATCTGACTTAGTGGAATTAAAACCTTTAATTCTGTATATATTTGTTTAGATTTTTTTAAGTTAGGTATGCCCATTGACAAAGTGATCCACTTCTCTTACCTTATCTATCTTTCGTTTGAACCACTCTGTTAGCTACATGTTGCAATAACCTTCTTTTTGAATTTCTTAGATTTTTATTTTGAATTTTGTTTTAGTTTGATTGTTCTTCAGATTGTATGTTATAAAATTCTACGTTCATATCTTGAGTTATAGTCATGGTTTCATTCAGATGTTAGTGTTTTCACTGTCTTCATTTAGGTAGGCATTTATTGATATAAACTTTGAGTTTCTTGAACATACTTATAATTTCTCCTTTTAACCCACAGTCTTGTGTATCAGCTAAATTGCTCTCTTAGGAGAGATATTGTCTTGACTATTGTTGTTTGTGCTTTTGTGTTGACAGTTGGCCCTCTGGATTCAGATTGGTGGAAGTGTTTTTTAGTATGGTTATTTGTTCTTGACTTTGCTGTTTGAGTGATTAAAAATTTCTTTGCTGTGATCTAATTTATTTGGTTGTGCAGTTTTCAATTCTTAGACCAATCTGGGTTTCACAATTTGATCCCATATATTACTGGAGTCTGTTGATGGATGGGGTGGTTAATCGATATTCAGGTGGGTGGGTGGACTTACTAGCTCTGGGGATCCCTTGTTGAAGTTCTGTGCCTCTGGAACCCAGGCTCAGAAGGGTGACTGATAAGACAAGCAGAGGGCAGGGAGAGAGAGGGGAGGCATTAACTCTCCTTGCTGGTCTCTAATTAATTGGGATTCTAGTTCTGGTTCCAGCGGTGCTTTATTCCAGAGATGGATGAAGCAGCCGATAGGTGGGCATCCTGGTATACAAGGATAGGGAGAGCGGTTCCTAGCTATGGCTCCAGTTTGGACGCCACAGGGCTCTGTGTTTGAGAAGTGGATGAGGTATATATAATTTATTTTACTTTATTATTTTTTCCAACAGAATTTCCTAGAGATCTTTTACATGTTTTAAAATAAAGGCAGATAACAAAGCATATTATTATATACACAATTTATTTATAAACACATTGAACAGAGAATAAAATACATTCACTGCCAAGTTGTTGATATTGCCATTATTAACATAAACTTATCCAAGTTGGATTCCAAAAAGTGTCATTTTAAATTCGAAGAAATGTGAAAAGACTAAGTAGTTTGAAGTGTGATTATGTTTATTGTATGTATCTGTGTACATGCATATGTGTGTGGTATATACATGCACGTGGGTGCAGGTGGCCTTTTAAACCATTAGTTGCTAGATTCTCTAAGTTGGGATTACAAGCAGTCATGAGCTATGTTTCATGGGTATTGGAAATTTCATCTTGGTCTTCTCCAAGAGCAACCAATGATAGAGCTCTCAACAGTAGAGCCGTTATGCCTGCCTGCGTTAGGTATTATTTATAACTGAAAATCCATGACACCAAGAGACAAACGTGTGAGCTGATATTTTAATACTGTCAGAGATCTTTAAAATAAAATAAGAATATGCAGAAATATAATAAACCTTATGAAGGTACAGTACAGAATTTCTTTTGTCGGAAATATTGCAATGATTTCTATTTTAGAGCTATTGCAGATAATCTATCTTTACATTGTATTTTTGTTGTCCTGTGAGAGAACAAACCATTTTAGTCACTAATCAAGTTTTCTAGTAGTTAGAGCCAAAATATTTATTTTTTACAATTTTACTTATTTATTTTTAATTGAAATAATATTGTAGTCCCTTTCCCTTTCCTGTCATTTGAGGACCTGTTTAGGCCACTGTATGGTTGAGATTTCACAGGTACAGATTTCCTATCATAGAATGCATGGAAGACACAATCTTTTGGCTGACAAATATAGAGTTTGATATTTTGATTTGAAACTTTAAGCTTTCACATGTCAATAACAGTATGTTGGTAGAATACATAATTGACATCTGAAGAGTCTAATTTAGCATCTCAAAGCTCAAAACTTTACAGCCAGACAGGGCCTCCCCACAGGTGCTAAGAAGATGTGACATCATTGCCCATCTCCTTTTATTCTTTAATAACTTGTGATTATATTTATGTCACTTAAAAATAAAACTCTATAAGGCTCATTTAGACTTAAGTCTTACCTTTATATGAAACAAAACTATAAAAGTAGCTTATGCACATTTCTGTACAAAGTAGACGTGTCATTCAATATTGAGTCTACTAGCTTCATATAGAAGCAACACTTGAGGCTTATGACCATCTCTTGGTAGTCATCTTTGGTTCACATTATTAATTCTTCAGTGGTCAGATCTTCTTAGCTAATTGTCAAAAATATACATTGAAAAGAAGACAATCATTTAAAGTGACATTGGGGAAATCTGTATGCAAACCTGCAGAATCTAACTATATCTTTATTTTTTACCCTCTATATAAAAAGAACACCAATAGCTATGTCTATCACCTATGTTAAGTATCTGAACTAACAGATTTTTTTATACCGAAAATAGATTTTTTTCTCATATAATAATCTCAATCACAGTTTCTCCTTCCTCCACTCCTCCCATCTCCTTCCTATTCCCTTCTTCCCCAGAGTCACTCTACCTCCATTTCCTCTTTAGAAAACAGCAGAACCCCTAAGAGCAATAGCCAAACAGCAAAAGCCTCATATTCCAATAAGAAGAAGAGTTCCAGGAGCAGGCAAAAGAGTCAGAGACACACTTGTTCCCACTGTCAGGAGTCCCACAAAACCACTAAAGTAACTGCCATATCACATAGTTGGAGAACTTGATCTAGACTCATGCAGACACTGTGCTTGCCACTTCAGTTTCTGTGAGCCCATGTGAGCCCTGTGTAGTTGATTTGGTAGGCCATATTCTCCTGGTGTCCTCTATCTTTTCTGACTCCTACAATCTTTCCAGGCCTTCTTCAATGGGGTTCTCTGATCTGTAAGTTTTCAATAGAGACCTCCAATTTAGATTCTTTACATAATGTTTCCCTGTGGGTCTCTCTCCCTCTTCTTTCTACTCCCAAAGGCACCCATCTATGAGTATAGCAGAATATCAATTGCAATCATTTCATAATTTATTTTGCCACTTAGTTTACACTCCAGGTCTTTTGGCTGGCCAATCTCAGGTTCATGGCTATTCAGGCAGTTTAGGTATGAGCTCTTGCTTGTGGTATTGGCCTCAAGTGAAACTCAATATTAGCAGGCCACTCCCAGAAGTTCTGGACCACCATCTTATAAGCAGGACAGATTGTATATGGAGGGTTTTGTTTATATAGAAAGAGAAATCTGGACACTAACCCAGTTTGATTATTTTCAAATAATGTTTAGTAATTAATTTATCCTTATTTTTTCATATAAAATAAATAGTTTAATAGTATTACCTCTCCTCCCCAACTCTTCTGAAGTCTTCTCAACTATTCTATCCAAACAACTTTACTTTTCTCTCTCTTGTAAGATATTCACCAGAAAATAGTACTTAACACAGGTTTCAGCCAATAGAGAAGTCTTTGTAAACCATCCAGTAACTAAAATGGGTGTTCAGGACTCAAGGGTTGTTCTGAAAGTTTCATATGGTAGACTTCCAAAATCCACATCCTAGGTTGATAATCCTCAGTTAGCGAAAAACAGTTATACAAAAAAAGCAAGGTTAGTACATTTAAGGACTTTTCCAGAACTGTGAACTATGGACTTTGATGGATTAGAACTTTGCTCTTGTTTTTGTTGGTGCTGCTGCCTACATTCTTGCTTCCAAGGCCTGACTAGCACTTCCATCATTGTGGCAGCTGTAGAGCACAGGTCAGGGGGCCGTCTAAATCTGGAGGCCTGTTACATGTTTAAAAAAAATACTCAAAACAAGACCCAAAAAATCAAAATAAATAATCAAAACTAAAAATTAGGTAAGAACATTTCCTAAAGTTACTGGCATATGTAGATGCTGCACATCTGGCATGGTCTTGTTAATTTTTGCTACCAACTTGAGTTTTGTTTTTCTTGTAAACTCTATGACCTGCAGAGTACACACATAAGCAAAACAGTAATGTACTGCAGAGATAACAAGACATGGGAGTAAATGTCTTGGTATCAAACCCATTCATACTAAAATAATCAAGTACAATGAAATAAGGCAGGATTTGTATGGTCAAAGTATGTATAGCAATTTCAGAAGTCTTTATGTTAGTGTAAAAGTTAAAAATAGAAATAAGTGCTCTAAGAGAAGATGTTACATTATAAACTTGGCCATTTTCTCCAAATGGAAACATAATTTCTTCTGTTGCTATCACTGAAACTTTAAAATTTCCTTAGGTATTTGAGGGACGATATTAAGAAAAATAGTGTGGTAAGTAGACTCATCTTAAACAGTACATAATCAACACAGATTTTATTTTTAGATTCAGAAACCAGCCTAAAAAGTTATACATTATGTGATCAATAAAAGTAAATGGCTACAGTTATAGCTGGCTTATTCTTTTGTAAAATATTACATTTAAATTGATCTTAGAAAAGGCACTTAAAAATTGTAGTCCTCAGGTTGTTGTCATGGCATGACACTTTTATGACTCTCCCTCGTTATTAGGCAATTCACTTTGATTGACTTCATATATGTATTTAAGGATGCTTCTACTGTACCACATTTCCATATGACCCCTCAAATGGCCCTTAGTTTAGCTATCCCTCCCTGCGTTTATTTCCTTACTACCCCTTTCCTCTCCCTCCTCATTTGACCCTCCCGTTCCAGTCTCCCCACCTTATTAAGCTATCATTATTTATTTGATTTCCCTTCCTAGGGAGATCTATTCCCCTTCTTAGTCTCATACTCTACAACTAACCTCTGCGGCTCTACAGATTGTTTCTTTATTATCATTGATTTAATAAATAACATGTCCATATTTGTCTTTATGCGTCTGAGTTGTTTCACCAAAGGTGATTTTTGCTATTTACTTTTTAATTTCACTATGTTTAAGACTGAAATAAGAGTCCATTGTGTAAATATGCCACATTTTTATCCATTTAGCTGTTTATAGACATCTAAGTCCTTTCCAATTTCTGATGATTACTAATAAAGCAGCTATGGACATGATTGAACAGTATATCTGTAGAAGATTAAAGCATCATTTGGACATATGTATATGCACAACATTGGTATAGCTGGATATTGATGTAGATTGATTACCAGCTTCCTGAGTACCACGCCTCCCCTTCAATGACTTTTCTAGATGCTGTTCCAGTTCTCCATGTTCTTGCCATCATGGTCCCGGATATTATGACTGGTGTAAAATAAAATCTCAAAGTAATTTTGCTTTGTGTATCTCTGATGGCTAACAATGTTGAACATTTTCTTAAGTACTTCTCAAACATTTGTTGTTTTTGTTTTGTTTTGTTTTGTTTTTTGTTTTTGGGTTATTATAACCCAACTACCTAGCCTATAACCCTCCATGTAGCTTGCTTGGCACCTTTCTGTTCTACTGTAGTCTATCCGCTCCCTCCATGTCTGCTGGTAAATATCCACCTCTGGATTCTTCTTGAGAGTTCCTATCTCTGCCTGGAAGTTCGGCCTTCTATTTTCTGCCCAGCTATTGGTCATCAGCTCTTTATTATAGCCAATCAGATAAAATCCTAGATTGCTTTTAGATAGGTGAGGAAGGAATGAATATTTATAAAATATGAGACAGGTGATAGGTGATGGACCATTAGTTCTTTGATGGTAAAGTATTAACATTTGAATACACAGAGGCACACTTTTACACAGTGTATCCCAATACAATGTTTTGGGCTTCTCACCTGTTTTGCTGTTTTTGGCTATGGGTTTTCTGTGAAGTCCTTTATTATGTTGAACTATGCCACTTATATCCTGAATGCTTTCATGAATTTTATCATGAAGATATGTTGGGTTTTGTCATATAGCCTTTCTTCATCTAGTGAGATGAACATGAAATTTTTTTCTTTCTGTTTGCTTATATGGTTGGTGGTTTACATTTATTAATTTATGTATGTTGGACCATTTCTATGTCTCTGAGATGAAGCCTCCTTGGTCATGTTCTTTGATTTGGTTTGCAAGTATTTTATTAAGAATTTTTCTTTTGATGAGTGTGTTGTGTTCTTCCCTATCTCTTTTGATTTGTTTTGGTTTAAAGTCTACTTTATCAAATATTAAAATAGTTACACCAGTTTACCTCTTACTCCAATGATTGGAATATCTTTTTCCATCCTCTGACCTTGAGATGACATCTGTCTTTGTTAAGGTATTTTCTTGAATGAAGCATAAGGATGGAGCCCGTTTTCTAATCCAATCTGTTAGACTCTGCATTTTGTTGTAGAATTGAGACCATTGATGTTGAGAGTTATTAATGAACAGTATTTGTTGGTTCCTGTTACTTTGTTTTTCTGGTGTGGGCTCTCCCCTCTTTTCATTTGTTTATTTGCTTGATTATTTATTCCTTGTGTTTTCTTGGGTGTTGCTATCCTCTTAAGGTTAAAGTTCACACCAAAAGTAATGCTTATGATGTAAAGTGTTTGGAAATTAAATTGAAGTCCTAAAAATGTCTGAAGATATATGTCCAAAAGAAAGCATGAAAGGCTTTTTTAATTAAAAAGGTAATTTTATAATAAAAGATAAAACATCATTCTGAGAATACTATCTAAAAGGTAGTCTCATATTTATAAACCTCTACTCTAATTCTGACTTCTCTATCATATTATATTTACTCATAAGATAGCTAAGGTTAATAGATAATGAAAAAATAATTTTCTGATTTAATATTGTGTTGTAATAAATTGCTGCTAAATTGCTACTACAGAATTTTATGCAACATACTTTTATAAATAGAAAACACCTGCATCTGAAGACAGAAAGAAATTATTTCTCTGTATCATCTTTAAACATTTTAGTATAGTCTTAGGTAAATGGTTTCTTTGATTAGCAATTTGTAGAGAGTTTATAAACATGGGAAATTTCTAAAAAATTGTCGCCCCTAAAATGCTAAAGAGCCTTTTTTTTTTTTCTTTTTCCCCTCCCTTTGTGTTTCATTCAAACTCAGGAGAGTAAAATTGAAACAATAGCAATTGCTTTGGTTTTTTTATAATTTATATAAATGTAGCTTGTTTAATTCTGCATTTACAATGTAGATCTGGACTCTCCCCCCACCCTCCCACAGAAGAGGGGAAGAACATTTTTTAGGAGTCTGAGAAAATGGAGAACACCAAGAGGAAATGGTTCACTAAACCAACCAAGCAGGTTTCACATGGGCTCAGAGACTAAAATGGCAACCACAGGGCCTGCTTGCATGCGCCTCTGAGCTTGGTGGCTTTGTGGAATGTCTAACATCAGAACAAATAGTTTTCTTGCTCTTTTGCCTTCTCTTAGGACTCTTTTGTTCCTGTTAATTGCCTAGTGTAGCCTCAATATGAGGGGCTTTGTCTTGTCTTATTGTATCTTGCTTTGTCCTGTTTTTTGGTTGTTGTCTCTTAGAGGTCTGCTCTTTTCTGAAGAGGAAAAAAAAGGACTGGATCTGGAGGAGAGGGCAGGTATAGGGAGAAGCTAGAAAGAGTTGAGGGAGGGGAAGCTGTGGTCAGGATGCACTGTATTAAAGAAAAATCTATTTTCAATAAAAATAATTTAAAAATCAGTTGTATTCCATATTTCTAAGAGATGACAGTATTACTTTTAAACAATTTTCTCCATGCCAGTCCACACTTCACCTGGAGACTGTACCTGAATGTCTAAGTACTTATAATAAGCAATATAGCTTATATGTGCTAGAACAGAATGATAAAAGTTGTCATTGGAATATCTCTACTCATCACAATGCAAATACTAGCTCACTCTCAGAACAATCATTCAAATGCATTTTATTTGTGAGTGTGATAATGTATGGAATAACTATTCCATACTTAGTTAAAGTTCAGAAATAAAAGTAAAGACAATAACAAATTTAACTGTTATTAATTTACCAAACAGAAGTATTTAATTTGCTGGTACAATATCTACAAGGGTTTTGTTCCTGAATTTTAACTAAGTTTTTCAGAATATATAGACATATATATTCTGTATCATTGTATTTATCCAACTATGAACCACAAATATTCAGAAAAGACTTTATTTATACTAAATGGACATAGAAAATTTATCATTATTTTCTGAACAAGAACAGAATAACAACTAATGAAGCATACACAATGTATTATGTAAGTCTTGATGTATAAAACTGTGAAGTACCTAAGATAGAGTAAGTTTTTTTCAAAATTATTGAACAAAAACCCTTTGACTCAAAAATAACATATCCAAGCCAACCATAACTTTAAAATGCAATAATCCAACATATATTGCTTAAATTTAAGAATATTAAAGATTAAACATTAGTAAAAGTCCTTTGTGGTAGCAAGACAGATATAATAGGTTCAAAATTTATCTGAAGAGAAAATATAAAGGCATCTTAAAATGCCTTATGTTTAGCTTTAAAATGGTTCCTATTAGTGCTGGCAAAATGGGTCATTGGGTTAAAACATTTACTTCCAAGCATGCTGATTGAGTTTAATTTCCAATCCCTCTCCATGAGAAAATAAGTGACTCCCACAAATTGTTCTCTGATCTTATTATAAATAGCTAAGGGACATTATTGAAAGAGAAATGCTTGATAAGAAGGATCTATAACAAAAGAAAGAACAATACTTATATAAATGATAAGTGAACCTATACTGTGGGTTTGATACATAGAGACATAACAGACAATAATGTTAGTGATTACAAAGGAATCCATGATTTTACGGTTTCCATAATAAATAAAAATATTAGTGGCTCATTCCTTTAAATGTAACAATTGAAAATATTTTCACTCAACATTAATTAGTAAATCAGAAAGATGGAATTTATAGATTTTTGTCTCTATATCTCAATCAACCATATATAGACTCTCACCATGTTTCAAGTCATTGTTAAAATGACTCAAAATGCATGTGGGGATGTGGTGGAGGAAATGGTGGAGGAAATGGATGTGTGTCTTATGCAAAATGGATGACATATCACTGATTCCTGAACTGAGAAAATATTTAGATAAAGAATAAATGTTCTGTATGTATTTTTGTGTTTCAAATAAATAGCATTCAGAAATGTACAATAAAAATTTGCTTTCAGAGTTTAGAAACAAAAAGCTAAGGATTTAAATAAGGTTTACAAAAATAATAGCAAATACATATGACTTGAGTATGGATTTACACATTCTAATTGTCTTTAAGATTATGAGATAATTACATTATCTATCAAAAATCTCAAAATGTAATGTTCATATTTTTAAAATATTTTAAAGAGGTATTAAATGCTATAAGAAGTTTGATACTTGAAAAATTCATAAGCACCAAATTAATATGTGGTTATAAACTTCTTTATGAAAGATTTTGGTGTATATTTTAGCTCATTTAAATATTCTCCTAGAATCATTTGAAAAGCTAATAACTATTTAATTATGATGAATAACAAAATATAATTAATGCATGTTCTGCTGTGAAATGTGAGAGTAAATTATTTTATAATTATAAAAACTTCTCTGTCTTCAAATATTAGGTTAAAACATCAGACATGCTGACGTTACTCTGTTCTGTAAGAAAGATTCTCATGAAGCAATAACTCAGATACTTAACAATTTCTTCAGTTTATTTAAGAATTTAATAATATAAAACTTAATTATTAAGTTTATATGCTATTGTGCTCTCTAGAAAATCAAACAAACATTATACCCAAACATTATTTCTATAAAATAATCAGGCCCAGGTTGGTTTTTAATCCTGAACATGGTTGACTGTATTAGGAAAAATTACTTTGTTGTAACTAATACTTGATTTATTATTTATAAGTGAAAGAAAGTATAAAATGGGTCAAAGAACTTTCCTGTTTATGATTAGCTTAATTTTATGACTGCTCATGAGAGGTGCTACAACTATAGTGTCATGGTTAAATGGCTCTTACAGGCTCAAGTATTTGAGTGCCCGATGGCACTTGGTGCAACTCTTTGGGAAGAATTAGGAGGGGCAGCCTAGGTGGGGGAGGTGTGCCATTTGGAGTCTGTTTTCAGACAAAAGAAGCCCATACCATTCTCAGTACATCTCTGTCTCTGTATCTCTCTGCCTCTATGTCTCTCTGCCTCTATGTCTCTCTCTGTCTCTGTTTCTCGGTCTCTGTCTGTCTGTCTCTGTCTCTCTTTATCTTTTCATATTGTTGTTTTATCCTGAAACTTCTCACCTACCTGTCCAGTTCCTGAAATATAAAAGTTAAGTATGGGCTTTTTAAAAAAAAAACACAAATAAATAATTTGTTAGGGTGTATATTTAATTTCTCATCATTACAGAAAACAAATAAAACATAACTGCCTCACTTTTAGTATGCCCAATTTTGCTCCTGTTAAGTTGATGATGATTAGATATTTCTCTTATAATTCTGAATTAGCAATTAATAGAAGAAAAAATTAGTTTAGTCTACAACATAATATTCAATTATATGGGTCTAAATTTCAGTGGTCACTTCTAAGAATGAATTGTTCAAATCCCGACATTATCAATCCTCGAAGGAGCAGAAGGAAAATACATTTTACATTTTACTAACTTCTTTATTATTTTCAGAATTTTATATATTAGTACTACATCTACATTACTTCTGCTCCTCCTTTCCATTCTGACTGTTTTGTTCTTCCCCAAATCCTCCCTAATTCATGATCTCTATTATCATTAGATACTTAAGATACACACATACACACACACACACACACACACACACACATGCACACACACACCCTATTGAGTACATTTCTCATATGTACACATGCAGAGTTAACCTCTTATGCAACAGTACACTGATAGTGTCTAATTTCATCCAATACTTTCTCTTTTTTTCTTTGTTTTTTTGTTTTTTTGTTTTTTTTTTTTTCCAGACAGGGTTTCTATGTATAGCCCTGGCTGTCTTGGAACTCACTCTTTAGACCAGGCTGGCCTCAAACTCAGAAATCTGCCTGCCTCTGCCTCCCAAGTGCTGGGATTAAAGGCATGCGCCACCACTGCCTGGCCATCCAATACTTTCTTACATACATAAATTGTTTTAGTTTTACTATTGAACAGCTTTATGACAACTGCCAATGTTATAAAAATCCTAACTATACAACATTTGTATAGTAAATTGTATAACAATGAAATACAAATACTAAAATATATAAATGAACAATTGTTTAGCTCAAAATACCCATAAATTTTCTGAATTTAAGTTGATGTTTATATTATTAAACATATATAAACAATATATATTTTCCTAAGTTCTGTTTTCATAATTATACTTTAAAACATACATAGAAAACTTGGTAAAGCAATGTAACAAAATAAATATTTCTTTTAAAAAGAATATGCAACATATCAAAGAAATATCCAGTGGCTTTAGGAGGAAGGATGATGCTTAGTTAAGATGTAACAAGGCCCAACAGCTAAGGCAGCCTAGGACAAGATTAGTTTGATCTGATAAAATATCACTAAATGTTTAGTAACAAAAATCTTCAATGGCCAGAGAATATGATATCAACATTTTAAACATTTTGATCATTCTTTTAAATGATTATATCTGGGAAGTTGAGAGAATAAATTTGATTTACACTTATATGCTTTGGAATATTTGTGTTTCATTGACCTTGATGGCTACTGAGAACCATAGATAAGTAAATGAATTGGAACTGCAAAGGAACATTTAGTTGGGAGATGAAGCACAAGGACGTAGGCATTTTCTTGAAGCTATCAGTTATGAGTAATTAGCCTCCCAGGAAGGTACAAGTATAACTTGGGCTATCTCAAAGGAACCTTCTCAAGGTCATTGTTACAATTATGCAGACATCTCCAGGGTGAATTAATATAGGCACAGGCACTACAGTTAGACTCCCAGATTTGTGTTCATCCTCACCACTGACTGCTGTGCTATCTTAAGCAAAGCACTTAGACTCTATGTAGCATAACCCCAAAGATACAATTGACATACTCATAACAAAAGCTCTGCTGGATGTCAGTGCACATACAAAATACCTGCAAAGTCCATGCATTTGTGTACACAATAGCTTATTTAACTACACATTTGTATTTTCAAAAGATATGTAAATATAAACCTAAATAAATTTCTATAATTTATTATTCAATCTATGTATAATTACCATAATTTATGCTTCTCTATACTCCTTAATTTTTAGAAAGCTTTTAGACTTTTTTTTTTATAGGTTTTATAGAAATGGGATGAATCTATAGCAGTTTTTACTTACAATACAGGTTAAAAACCAGTGTTTTTACCTTTTTTAATTATTTAGAATTTCTTCACACTCAATTGAGTCAACAACTGAGTAATTTCCTTTGGTAATAGACTTAATTAATCAGAGAACTCTTGTCTGCTAATGTGTCATTAACGGTAAATTTTGGAGAATTTATTGTTATCTGGGAATTTGGGTGATGAATGTATATGTCAAAACGACATTACTTTTATCCTCTTAATTAAGTTGATGTTTATTTTTTAATTTAAATGCACAGCAGCTGCAACACAGTCAAGATGGAATATCCTAAAGGTACCAATAATATAAAAATTGACATTTTTAATAATAGTACTCTACTTTGCCCTGAGTTGAAGGAAAAGATATACTGATAAACAGACGCTTGTCTTTTCAATTCACGTTAAACAAATCCTGAATTGTGCAAGCTTGGCCAGAGATACTATCTTTATATGAGAAAAATAGACCTTCCTTATGGCTAATAGTTTCAATTGTGATTTTCAAAATGTATGCTTTAGTTTATAATTGCATAGCCTGCATAGGGACTTTGCATTATGCAATTGTGCTCAAAATAAGTGGAAAATGTTGTGAAATACACTGAGTTCTCTTTCCAGAGAAATGATATAATACACCAAATGATCTTCGTTATTCTTTCTATATTTGTACAAATTGCTTCTGTGTAAAATTTAAGAAATTTATATGTAAACTTAACAGACACATTTAGGATATATTAAGCAGAATTTTTGTGTGATACATGGTCATATTAAGTCTGTATCATGTTTTAACTTGTTGTGTAACAGGATTATATCTACATTGTAAATCATTACATTTCACAACCACTGGTGACTAGAGTTCACGGTGCTGGAAATTCATGCTATCAGATGTGATCATACATGCTGCTTAGCTAGAAACTGTGACCTACAACAGTGGCCTGTCTGCAAGAAATACTGGTACAATAGTGGGGAAAATGTTATATGGTAATATCCAACCACCTTGTAGTTGTATTTAAGGCCCACTCCATGGGATGGAAGCTTCAAGTGATACTGCTAAAGTAGTTCTTAGACCAGATAGACCGTGGGTCATTAAGGGGAGACTTACTATTCTGATAAATTAGCAAAGCACCAAAATAACTCCTAATGACATATTGCTATATCCATAGAGCAGATCCTCACTGACTCCTCGTCAGAGGCACTTCTTCTAGTATAATTAACACAGAGACCCATAACCAAGCAATGTGCAGTAAGTGAGAGACTTAGCTCTAACTGAGATGCCTTTAGCAAGCCCTTCCTCTCAAGATGCCAGATCTACCTATCAGAAGGTGATTCATAAAGATTGCAAGAGCCAGAGACACCGGATCAATCCAAGGAAAGAGCATCATCCAGATAACACAAGGACTGATACACATGTGAACTGACAGAGACTGTGACAACATGCACTGCCGCAGGCCGGCTGATCTGGGCCTCCCACAACCCGAGGGAGAAACGGGGTCCTAGTCAGGTCAATGAGGCATAGGAGAAGAAATGATGGCAGAGACGACACAAGTGTGTGGTGAATCTGAATGTATTTCTTAAAAATGGCATCAGACTTTTACAGTCATTGCAAAAGAGAAATGATAAATCTAGCAGCTCAGCAGTTGAGGTACATCTGAGGCTACCTGAAACACACTGGGTCTAAAGCAGCCACCTCTTCTGGATAGGCACTGCATCCCCTGGGCCCAAGAACTCTGGGCCCAGGGGACTGCAGACTGCATGAATCTAAGTTCTAGCTCATCTAAGTTCCAGTTCTGGTCTGTGCGAGTCCCAGCACGTGTCCAAGTGCGAGTCTGAGTCCAAGAGAGAGTACAAAGTGAAAAGCAGGCTTATATGGTATACAGGAAACAGGGCAAATTGACAAGAGTCACGTAGGTGGGCAGAGGTTACAGCAAGGGGCACAAGACTGAGGTCACTTAGGCAAGTGACTGCCACACAAGGTCAGTAGGATCAGGTAGCCAGGTGTGAAGGAGGCAGAAGAGCAGTGGTGCCCTCCCTGCTGGGTCTAATTTGGTATTCCTATGCTAATTCCTTGGTTCTACTGGAGGCAAGGACTAGGAGAATCTGGTCTAGCATTTCCTGCTAATTCTCTGGGTCTTGCTGGAGGCACACACCTGGAAGTTCCGATTCTAGCTAAGGTCCTTGAGTGAGGGAAGCCCTTGGATTACTCTCTAGTATGTAAAACAGTTCTGACTACTGTGGAACTGCCCTAAGGAATGTGCTTGACCTCTGTTCCTAGCTCTGACTAAAACCTGTCTGGTAAGGCAGATTCCTTGAGAGAAATTCCAAGCTAAGGACAGCTTGGAATTGAATTAGGATATTTTGGAACATTGTGCTGGTCAGGAGACAATGCCTAATCTTAAATTTAGCCATTAAGGAATCATTTCTTGGGGTACCTTTATGCCTAAATAAGCAGGCATGTTGATGATTGGAAAGACTAATCTGGAACACATCTGAGTTAGGAGATACCAGCGACTGTCTGAATATCCAGGAGGCACAGAACTCCTTTTGGATCCTTAATGCCTCTTATCCTTAATCAGGCCTAACACCCCCCTCCCACCCCCCATATTATGGATGTAACTGGAGTAGACGAGTGGGTGTAGCAATGCACAAGATCTGCAAAGGTTAAAACCAGAAAACAATTCCAGCATGGTGTAGGGGAAGTGAACACAAAGTCCCACTCCTAACCAAGGAGCTGTTTGCAATTGAAACCAGCTGGCAAAAGGAAGTACCAGTTTTTTCCCCTAGTGGAATAACACTAAGCATATTAACCAGAATCCAGGATCAAGGGTGGGCCCCATGTATAGGAGTAGTAGGTCATCACCAATTTACTTCCTTTCATGTGTGTGTGTGTGTGCGTGCGTGCGTGCGTGCGTGCGTGCGTGCGTGTGTGTGTGTGTGTGTGTGTGTGTGTGTGT
>JADRCD010098589.1:0-31397 GCA_019843815.1 Montemys delectorum | reverse complement strand
ATATATATATATATATCCAAATAACTATTCATATGATACTAATGTGATTATATTCACATACACAGCTGATTTGTGGGCAGTTCTGCATAAGAAACTTATCAGATTCCAAGTAATAATTAAGGAGAAAATGAATTTCTGACATTCAATGAACCCTTATCCAAGTGTGAGGGAAATGGCATTTACCTCAGTAGACCCTGTGAAATCAAATATTGTATTGTGCAGAACTATAAAATGCCAATTTTATATGGTATGCAAAATATTTCTCGTTTCTATATCTAGAAGAGTTGAATAATTGGATGAGGAAGTTTATTTGTTTTTTGTGGCAGATGTTAATAAATGAGTTTATTTATTAACAAATTATTGCAATCATAAATTGATTTCTAGAGCTACATAGCCTTCAACTGCAAAAGAAGTAAATTTCATCCAGGATTCATAGTGAGCAGCTGGCAAAAATACCAGTAAGCACTAAAATAGTGTCCAAGTTTTTGTAGAAATGATAACCAAGACATCATACATTCTGAAAGGATAACCATAAAATCTGCACCTATGAATTAAAGAGGTCCTAGACAAAGTACTGTCACCTACTGAATTATGTAAGTGACATCAATGATTTTAACAGTGAAGTTGTGTCTTGATACACATGTGAAACATAGCCCTCAATTAGTTAGTATGAACATGAAAAAAGCAGATGACAGATCAAGGAAAGCACTATTTTAATTTGCAATATGTTCTACTTATTATAGTCAACAAAAACCATATAACAAAAAAAATGTCTTCAAAGAGCAAGTATCTTATTATGTGCCTTGTCAGTTGATAATGGGGTGCAAATTTAAAATTCACAGTACAATAACATGAAATGTGGAGTCACGATGTGGGTGATTATCATTCAGATAATCAGGCATGCAAGTTCAGAATAGCATATGGCATTCCTTTAAAGGCATGAGAAAATACAACCATGTATTTGTGACGTAGGCCAATAAGGTAAGGGGTAGAATGGAGGGAGATAAAATAATAAAGTATAGCTAGAGGTAATACTTAAAAATGGTTCTCCATGCTGAATGTTTTTTCCTTTAACTGGGAGTACATTTGAATTCTGAAAGATGAAAAAGTGATGTAATCAAGGTCTGGATATATGGCTCAGAAGTTAATAGTGTGAATATATCACCTCCAGAAAAATGCAATTGGTTGAAAACATGTTGAGCCTCTCACTATCATCAATAACTCCAGCTCCAATGGATCTGAACCTTATTCTAGCATCTGTTATCAGAGTATGCATGTGTATACTTGTCATTTCAAAGGCTGGGACTCTGGGCTGGTGGCCAGGCTGAGTCTCTCTCTCTCTCTCTCTCTCTCTCTCTCTCTCTCTCTCTCTCTCTGCCTCTATCTCTCTGTCTTTGTCTCTCTGTCTTTGTCTCTCTTTCTCTTTCTCTCTCTCTTACTCTCTCTATCTCTCTTTCTCTCACCCTGTAGGCAAAGGGCCTGCTACTGAGGCCCGTGTCTCTCTCTCTCTCTCCCCCAGTGCTGACATGTTCTGCATGGTGTGTTTGTTAGAAAGGAGGCAATGAATAAATGAGTTGTTTTATTGTAGGAAGGACAGAATATGTTGGTTAAGTAAAGAGAAAGAAAGGAGAGGAAAGAGAGAGAGAAAAAGGAGATGAAGAAAGCATGAGAAGAGAACAAAGTGCAGAGAGGAAAGAGAAAGCAAGAGAGCAAGAGTGTAAGAATAAGAGGAGAAGAGTAAGAGAACAAGAGAGGAAGTAAGAGGAGAAGAGTAAGAGAGTGAGGAGTGGGCAAACCACCCCTTTTATTGTATGGGGCGTGGAATGCCTGGCTTGTGGTCAGAGGGCTGTGTGTAGGGTCCAGCTAGAATGCTGGGAGCTTGAGGCATTGTCAGCCTGATAGAGCACACATCTCCTGCAAGGGCAGCTGTGAAGGGTTTGGGCTGAAATCTGAGCCATCGGTCTCAGGAGCTATCACCTAACTCCTACCATCCCATGTGAACATATTTACTTTGCTCAGTGAGCCTCAGAGGTTCTCAGTTGGATGCTCTACTGGATCCCAGCTGTCAGAACTGCTCACTGCCCCACGTTTCCCCCATCAGACCCACCCATCAGATAGATTCAGAACAGGGAATGTCAGAATAGCTTCACTGCACATTGAGAGGTCATGCGAAACAAGGTTAGACATTATTGTATACAGTCAAAGAACTGTTCTGACTCCAATCTTGAGGACCAACTAATTATTGAGAAGCACATCACAGACACAATATGAGGTTTTCAGGATCTGAACATGATTTCCTAGATAGGAGAAAGCCAGTGAAGAGTCAGTCCTCACAGGAGTTTGGACCATTGTTTCATCACACTGAAAAATGTCCAAAACCATGTGTTTTGCATCCTCTGTATGAGAGACAAGTCCCCAGGATTTTCTAAGTATCCAGAAGAAATATTCCTGTTACTTCTGGCACAAACAACTTGTGACATTGTCATCATCATATAAATAATGTACATCACAGTCATAACAGGAGTAAGAACCAAAGAGACTGAATTGGGCTGCCTTATATTGATGAGTTTGTCCATGAGTTCAGCACAAAGCTGACAAAACCTGTCTATTTCAACATAATTAGACTCATTAGAGACATCTAATGGATCAGGATACATTTCTGTGGTCAACTGGCTCAGATTGGTTGTGTGGTGGAGAAAGAATCTCCAGGGCATTATTGGAGATGTTTTTGTCATACAAATCTATGATACTGAGCAGGGGGCATTTGATCAGGACAGGCATAAAGATACTGAGGTGACAGTCACTCATCCTACAGTTTCCTAAGCTCAGAGTCTGCATATTATCTGTAACATTTTTTAAGAAATTCCTTAGGGGCTTGATATCCAAGTAAGTTAAACTGACACCTCTCAAGCACAGATGTTTAAGCTGACTGTAGTTCCAATGTTGGGCAAATGACTCCAAATCTGCCTGACAGAACTGGCACAGAGTGAACTCGAGGGTCACCAATGGGGCCTCCAGACACCTGAACAACTCCTTCATGTGGTCTGTGAGAAAATAGACATCATCAATAGTGAGATGCTGGGGACAGCTGAGTTTGGGGAACAGAGCAATGATATTGATGACATTACACTTCTCCACTTGTGTGAAAGTCCTTGTTCCAAAGATGCATATTAGCATGAGTTTCTGAAGATTTCTCATCTTGCTAATGTGAGTTATGTATTTTGCCAGTTTGGCAGATTCCCCACTGTAAGCAGTTCCAACTCTTGGTGAACTCTGGCTGTAAAACTTTTTAATACATTTCTGTTCTTAGACACTTCTATTGCTCCAATCTCCAACTTCTCACAGCACAGATACAGGAAATCCTTTCTCCTCCTTGCCCACTGCAACAACTGTGTTTGGTGTTTATCTTTATGCAGAGAAGGCATAAAGGAAAGGTCACTGAAAAGCCTCAGATGCTGCTTCCTTGGGTATCTTGAGTGGCCCTCATCTACCTGCTTCTTAAGCATTGTTTCTACTAAGTAGTCTCTGCCCTCTATTCCATCCTGCACATCTGAGGAAGCATGGTATTCATTCAAGGGAACCACTTGAAGCCTGCACATCCTGGGGCAATACTTCCATTTCAGCCATGTGTCTACTCCATGCAGTATAGCCTGGAAGGTCTGAAAGTTGGGTTTATTAATCAGTAACCCAACATTAAGGCAAGAATAGGTCCAGTATTCCTCCAGGATCTTAATCATCTTTGCTTTTCTTTCAGTGTTGGCCTCCTTGAGCAGAGATGGGAAGAATTCCCTTGGTAGGTACTCCAGAGCAGAGATGGTCAATACTTCATTCCTCACCAATACCTGTAAAGTCAGATTTAGGAATGTGAGTGGGGCACAGAATACCATTCTGCTGGATCTTTAGGGAGATGTTTCTGATTAGGACACAGATGACAGAGTCCTGGGATCTGAGTGTCTTCTCTGTTCTGATGACACCTTACACACAACTGTGTTTAAGTCCACAGTTTAGCACTCTTATTTGTATGGCTTTAAAAGTTATAGCATAAAATCTTCACATTAAGGATTGGGTGGGGGACTCTACTCAAAACAAAGCTTGATATATTATATACATACTTTTCCTCTGTATTTTATTTTAAATTCATTAATTTCAAAATGATGTTCATCTTTTTTTTCCTTCTGGTGGTAAAATACTAGTGCAACTTCTCATCACATTAAAGTTTACCACAGATGCAAGGGAACTTTTACAATTGAAAATATCCCTTCAGCTGCCATTAAATGAAAAATTTTCAATGTAACTTAAAGGAAAAAGAATTGGTAGTTGTCATTTTTAGCAGAAAATACCAAGTACCAGAGGATTTTACACTGCTCTTTAAAACACAAACTTTGAAAGAATCAGAGATTTTTTTCTGAAGTTGTGTTGGTTTTGAAAGGGCACAGGGTGGTTGCAGTTTTTTTTTCTTTTTTGTTTTTTTTTAACTTTCTAGAAATTCAGTCCCCACTGTTTCTGTTGTAGGGACCATATTTGTAGATGCTGGATAGACATTTTGTTCAAAATAAAGCCAACTCCCAACTATTAACTGCACAGTAGCAATGCACTTTCCTCATGCAGCCTTTTGTTGCCTACATACACATCTTCTAACATTCATTAGAATAAAAATGTGTATATTCTAGTGGTTCTAAGTATGATTTTATAATATGCAAATAATTGAAGGAAAGACGTGACCTAGGGAAGAGGATACAGAGACACTTGCCACAATAAAAATAGATGCATTCATACCCAACTATGTCATAAGAATATAATTCATTTAAGTTACCAGAAATATACTTCTCAAAGCTCCCACTCATTATGAGGAATATTCCCATTCTGTGGCATTAACTGGAAGGACATTAGTCTGATTCCACAGAAACAGTTCAATACAACAGAAATAGTTAACTTTGTTCCACTTATTAGATAGCTTAAGGTCACACTGCCCATGAGTTTAAATGTAAATTTAAAACTATAATTGCTATTTCATTCTAAAACTGGCATAGATGTCCTGTTATTCTCTGTTTTTCTTGCCTGGGAATACTCTCTGGGTTTGGTCTCTAATCCCTCAGCATCTTCATGTTCTCCCATGGCAGTATCTGCAGATCATAGCCATCCTATTAGATGGGCGCTAGTGTTTGAACTGAAGTCCTTATGGTCATATAGAAATCTATCTTAACTACAGATAGATCACTTTAATCTCTACATCTTTCTTACATGTTTTTATTCTTAAGAACCAGAGTGAGCAAACTGTCAAAAGTATCAAAAAGATGTTATTTTTGGAATGTTTATAATCCCTCATTAATCTTGTCAGATTAAGTATTAATCTGGTCAAATCAGTAAGGTAACTGCAGAGTGCAGAGCCAGCCTAGAAATCATAGTGAGACCCTCTCTCAAAGGAACAAGTAGATGAGAGTGATGGTGTTGGAGCTAGTAAAAGAGAATTGCTAGGCATCTGTGGGTTCCTGTGTGTACTAAAATATCAAAAATTCAGGAAGCCATGGGATGTTTGTTCATTGGGTAAGACAAGGATAGACTACAGTTCTGTCACTCACACAATCCTCTATGAAGTGGTTATGGCAGTCACATTCTGTTTTGACACAAAATTTTGATGGGGCCCAACCATATCAACAAAATATAGCTTACTCACTTTTTCCTTGAGTGAATTTCATTTTTTTCTTTAGAAAGGTTGTGTTTTCTTTTTTGAAATGATCCCAAAGTACACCTTTCACAATAACACAGAAAGCAGATCCAAAGACTGACAGTGACCTTTGACTAAAGGTAGATGTTGAGAACAACCTTGTCTGAACATTAACTGCTCTGTCAGAAATAACTGCTTATTGGCACAAAAGTCTTGGCATCCATGGAAAAGTACTAACCTAGTTAAAAATTAACAGCTGCCTCAGTGGGAAAGTACTGACCATGTTGAGAACAAATAGCTATTAATCTTGTAAAGGAAACCTGCTATATATTTTGCAGTTAGATATCTCACAATTCATTCTGCCATGACATCAAATATCTATGGGTCTTGTAGACAAGTGTTTAACTCCCAAACTGGTCAGAAACAATATAGCTATGGATCACATAGACAGGTACCAAGCAACCTGAACTTTTCACCTAGCCAATTTCCTGATACTGAGAGCACCTGTACTTTCTGAAGGTAAAGCAGCCCTACTCCCTACCCTTATCTCCTATCCTGCCTCAATGAATATATACTCATGGTAATTAAAATTAAAATGTGTCAGCTCCTTCTGGTCTATCTGGGCTGGTGTTCAGAGCAGACCTTGGGCACAAGCTCCACAGCCAGTTTCACAACACCCAGAGGAAGCTCCACTCACAGGCATTCTGACAAACCCAGAATCAGAGGTGAGGAGGAACCAGCATCTGTCCCAACACTGGGAGTAACTGGGACCAGTGGGACTAGGCACACAGGAACTTTGCCAGCCCAGTGACTTGGGGTCCTTCTGGTCTGTCTGGGCTGGTGTCCAGAGCAAACCTTGGGTGCAAGTTCTGCAGCCAGACCCACAACACCCAGAAGCTCCACTCCCAGGCACTCTGACACACCCAGGATCAGAGGTGAGGAGGAACCAGCATCTGTCCCAACACTGGGAGTAACTGGGACCAGTGGGACCAGGCACACAGGAACTCTGCCATCCCAGTGAATCAGGTTCCTTCCAGTCTGTCAGTTTTGGTGTCCTGAGCAGACCATGGGTGCAAGCTCTGCAGCCAGTCCCACAATACACAGAGGAAGCCCCACTCCCAGGTGATCTAACAAGCCTAGGATCACAGGATCTCAAAATCACAGGATCACAGAGACAGCTTGACACTGAGGAGTTCTGACACAACCAGGATCACAGGAAAGACAGGCTCCAGTCAGATTTAGCAAGGGCATGTAGCACTAGAGATAACAAGATGGCAGGGGGCAAGCATAAGAAAATAAACAACACAAACCAAGATCAAAACCCAATTCCCCACCATAGCAAGTCCTGGACACACCATTACTCCAGAAAAGCGAGATTCAGACATAAAATTACTTCTCATGGTGATAATACAGGACCTTAAGAAAGACATAAATAGTACCCTCAAAGAATTACAGGAGAACACAGGTAAACAGCTAGAAGCCATCAAGAGGAAACACAAAAATCCCTTAAAGAACTACACAAAAATACAATCAAGCAGGTGAAGGAAATGAGGAAAACCATCCAGAATCTAAAAATGGAAATAGAAACAATAAAGAAATCAGAAGTGGAGACAACCCTGGAGATAGAAAACCTAGGAAAGAAATCAGGAGTCATAGATGCAAACATCACCAACAAAATACAAGAGATAGAAGAGAGAATCTCAGGGGCAGAAGACACCATAGAAAACATTGACACAACAGTCAAAATGCAAAAAGCAAAAAGGTCCTAACCCAGAACATCCAGGAAATCCAGGATGCAAAGAAAAGACCAAACCTAAGGATAAAAGGTATAGAAGAAAGTGAAGACTCCCAAGGTAATGGGCCAGTAATTATCTTCAACGAAATTATAGAAGAAAACTTCCCTAACCTAAAGAAAGAGATGCCCATGAACATACAAGAAGCCTACAGAACTCCAAATAGACTGGACCAGAAAAGAAATTTCACCAGTCACATAATAATAAAAACACCAAATGCACTAAACAAAGAAAGAATTTTTTTAAAGCAGTAAGGGAAAAAGGTCAAGTAACATATAAAGGTAGGCTTATCAGAATTACACCAGACTTCTCACCAGAGACTATGAAAGTTAGAAGATCCTGGGTAGATGTCATACAGACCCTACAAGAACACAAATGCCAGCCCAGGCTACTATATCCAGCAAAACTCTCAATTACCATAGATGGAGAAAACAAGATATTCCATGACAAAACAGAATTTACATAATATCTTGCCACAAATCCAGCCCTACAAAGGATAATAGATGGAAAACATCAACATAAGGAGCAAAACTACACCCTAGAAGAAGCAGGAAGGTACTCTTTCAACAAATCCACACAAATCTCATTCCACCTCTTACAACAAAACAACTGATAGAGAATTTTAAGAAGGGCATAAAAAACTCCCTTAAAGAAATACAGGAGAACACAGGTAAACAGGTAGAAGACCTCAAAGAGGAAACACAAAAAAACCTTAAAGAATTACAGGAGAACACAGGTAAACAGGTTAAGGAATTTAACGATGCCATCCAGGATCTAAAATGGGAAATTGAAACAATAAAAAAAATCACCATGGAGGACAACTTTGAAGATAGAAAATATAGGAAAGAAGTGAGGAGCCATAGATGCAAGCATCACCACAGAATATAAGAGATAGAAGAGAGAATGTCAGGTACAGAAGAAACCATAGAAAACCTTGACACAACAGTCAAAGAAAATGCAAAATTCAATAAGATTCTAACCCAAAACATCCAGGGCACAATGAGAAGACAAAACCTAAGGATAATAGGTATAGAAGAGAGTGAAGATTTCCAACTTAAAAGGCCAGTAAATAGCTTCAACAACATCATAGAAAACTTCCCTAACTTAGAGAAAGAGATGCCTGTGGACATACAAGCAAGAAGCCAACAAACATATTGGACCTGAAAAGAAATTCATCCTGTCATATAATAATCAAAACACTATTTTCACAAAACAAAGAAAGCATATTAAAAGCAATAGGGGAAAATGGTCAAGTAACATATAAAGTTAGACCCTTCAGAATTACACCAGACATCTCGCCAGAGAATATGAAAGAAAGAAGATCCTGCGCTGATGTCACACAGACCCTAAGAGAACACAAATGCCAGCCCAAGCTACTATTTCCAGCAAAATGCTCAATTACTATACATGAAGAAACCAAAGTATTCCATCACAAAACCAAATTTACACACTACCTTTCCACAAATGCAGTCTTTCAAAGGATAATAAATGGAAAACTCCAACACAAGGAGGGAACTATACCCTAGAAAAAGCAAGAATATAATCTTTCAACAAAACTAAAAGAAGATAGCCACATGAACAGAATTCCAACTCTAACAACAAAAATAACATGAAGCAACAATTACTTTTCTTTAATAGCTCTTAATATTAATGGACTCAATTCCTCAATTAAAAAAAACATGGACTAACAGACTGGTTATGAAAACAGGACACAACATTTTGCTGCATACAGGAAACTCACCTTAGTGACAAAGACACAAACTACCTCAGGGTAAAAGGCTGGAAAACAAATTTCTAAGCAAATGGCCCCAAGAAACAAGCTGGAATAGTCATACTAATATCAAATAAAATCAACTTTCAACATAAAGTGATCAAAAAATAAAAGAAAGAACACTTTATACTCATCAAAGGTAAAATCTACCAAGATGATCTCTCAATTCTGAACATCTACACTCCAAATGCAAGGGCATCCACATTCATAAAAGAAACTTTACTAAAGCTCAAAGCACACATTACATCACACACAATAATAGTGGGAGACTTCAACATCCCACTCTCTGCAATGGACAGATCATGGAAACAGAAGCAAAACATAGACACAGTGAAACTAACAGAAGTTATGAAACAAATGAATTTAACATATCCATAGAACATTTTATCCTAAAATAAAAGGATAATTTCTTCTCAGCACCTCATAGTACCTTCTCCAAAATTGACCATATAATTGGTCACAAAACAGGCATCAACAGATATAAGAAGATTGAAATGATTCCATGCATCCTATAATATCACCACAGACTATGGCTGATCCTCAATAACAACATAAACAATAGAAAGCCCACATACATGTGGTTTCTGAAAACACTCCACTTACTGATAACTTGGTCAAGAAAGAAATAAAGAAAGAAATTAAAGACTTTTTAGAACTTAATGAAAATGAAGATACATCATATCAAAACTTATGGGACACAAAAGCAATGCTAAAAGGAAAATTTATAGCTCTGAGTGCCTCCAAAAGAAACTGGAGATAGCTTACACTCGCAGTTTGATGACACATTTGAAAGGTTTAGAACAAAAAGAAACAAATTCACACAAAAGGAGTACACAGCAGGAAATATCAAACTCAGGGCTGAAATGGACCAAGTGGAAACAAAAAGAACTATACAAAGAATCAACCAAACCAGAAGCTGATTCTTTGAGACGATCAACAGGATAGATAAACAATTCGCCAGACTGAACAGAGGGCACAGAGACAGTATCCAAATTAATAAATCCTGAAATGAAAAAGGAGACCTAACAACAGAACAGTGGAAATTTAAAAGATCATTAGAACCTACTACAAAAGCTTATACTCAACAAAATTGGAAAATCTAGATGAAATGGACAATTTTCTAGACAGATACCAGGTGCCAAAGTTAAAACAGAAGCAGATAAACCATCTAAACATTCCCAAAACCCCTAAAGTAATAGAAGTAGTCATTAATATAGTCTCCCAACCAAAAAATGCCAAGGACAAGATGGGTTTAGTGGACCTTCAAAGAAATGCATCAGTTTAAAAATTAATTTTTATTAACTGTGCTGCAAAGAATGTGAACTAACTATGCTACTCTCCACAGATCCAATGAAACTAAGATTCCAAGGAATCTCACTACGAAGGTGAAATAGAAGTGAAATCCTGGGAGGGTGAGATGGAGGTATAAAACTAGGTGTGCGAGTAAGTGGGGAGGGAAGCAGAAAGGCTCAAGTTGAGAAGGACTAAGAGACACCACAGAAAAAATAGAACTAGAATATGTAGCATGGGCATCTTGGGGAAAATCTAGAAACCAAGGACAAAGGAAGATCTTAGGAATCTGTGAGGCTGCAAAAACTCAAAGACTGGCAGATATGGAAACAGAAACAGCCATCCCCTGTATCCAAAAAAAAAGACAGAAGACTTCCAATGGAGTTAACTGTGACACCATCCCAGCCACAATACTCTCAACCCACAATTTGTCCTGGCTACAAGACATCAGGGGTAAAGATGGACAAGTATTTGAGGGAATGACAAATCAATGTCTGACCCAGATTGAGACCCATGCCATGAGACAGAGCCCATCACTGAAACAATTGACGATATGTTATAACTGAAGGCAGGCATCTAGTATAATAGTCACCTGAATGATAAGTCCGGCCAGTGCTACTATTCGGGGTCCGTGGGTCACCTCAGGCTGGAGCTTGCACTAGACCTATAGAGAAAAGCAGGCGCAAAAAGGAACAAAGACACCAAGTAGAGTCCATCAGGGCGCACTTTACTTTGGGGGAACCTGGGCTTAAATAACCAGAGGTACAAAGTGTGGAAGCACACAAAGAGCACAATTTTGCATAAAGTAAATATAGCTTCTAGACACAAAGGCGACTCTCAGGAAGGTGATTTGTTTACAATAAACAAATGACTTCAAACAGCAAAGATAACAGCAGGTCTGTTTCTGGATAGCAGGATTAGCGAGCAGGTTGTGGCTTTGATCCAGCACAGCAGGGATCCGGGCACAGCAGGTGTGAGGTGTTGGCTTCTGGATACTCTAGCAATTCTCAGCAGAGTTCAAGACAAAAGGATGCCAACACCTGAAAGTCTTCACCAAGCAACTATTGGAAACAAATGCAGAGACTCACAGCCAAATATTTAGGTGAACTTTTAACAGTCACATGAAAAAAGGGGAGAAAGGATTGAAGGAGTCAGAGAGGTCAAAGTCACTACAAGAAAACATAAAAAATCAACTAAACCAAGTCCATGGAGACCCAGAGAGACATATCCAGTGAACAGAGATCTTGAATGTTGTGCAGCTTTGTCTTTATCTGCAACTCCTAATAGCAGAAACAGTATCTGTTTCTTAGTCTGTCAACTACTTCAGAGTACTTTATCCTAACTGGGTGCTATGCCTACCCACAATAGAAGAGGCATGTAGTTTTAATGCCACATGATATGCCAAGTGTTTTCTATATCCATGGCAGGCCTTTCTGCTTCTGAATAGGAAAGGAGAAGTGAATGAAAAGGAAGTTGAGATGGAGTGACTGACAAGGAGGAGAAGGGTGTGGGGATATAGAGTAAAGGAATAAATTAATCAAATAAAACACAAAATACTTAATAAATAAAAGTATCAGCTTAAAGTAACTGAGATTCTAAAATGTTTGTATATTTGTGTGTGCCTTTCTGTGTGTGTCTGTGTGTGTGTTTGTGAAGTATCCTATTTTACTTTCTTCAATAAGACTGAGATACCATTTACATTTGTTTGTCATTAGTGAGTCATCGCATCTATGTCTCTATTGTTTAACTGAACAATAAGCCCTATGAATTTGTAAGATCTTGAAGGAATCTATGCTACAGTTTGTCATTCATTTATTTCTTGAGGTCTCCAGTTTTTAATCACCCACAGTTTACCTTGTTTGAGAGATACTTAACAGTATGTGAAGATTTGATGATGATGATGTGTTAGAATGGAATTACCCCATTGAGTGGCATGCTTCATGATTCTAACTAACTCTATGCCTCTGGGTAGACAACCTCAGGTGCTTTTTGACTTGGCTGGAATTTCCTATTTTGTCTGGATGTCAATGACTTCTAATATCTCCAGAGTTAAAAGTTCAGCCAGACTGTTTTCTATTAGCCACAACCCCAGACAATGTCATCATTTATAGAACTTTTGGAAGAAAATGAACAATTATGGTTGTTATAAAGTTTGTGAGCCCTGGGAATAGACTATGGACTTAATTTCATTACAATTAAAATAATAATTGATCTGGAAGGATAGTCTCTGAACCAAATTTGAGATATCTGTGAGACAATTGGCATGAGAAGGATTTTTAAAGGTTGAAAACCACAAGAAGACCTTCAATAATAATGCAAGTAAGCAAAAACTGGTCTTTTCTGCCAAGTTAAGTAGATTAGGCAACTCAAAACAACTTTAGGTACTTGTGTAAGGAAGTTATACAAGTAAAGTGCAGTTAGCCATATCATAACAAGTAGACAGTCATGTCTTCACATTTTTGAGTAATGCTCACAGAGTCAGAATGCTGAGAAACGTATCTTGAAGTGACTGAAGTGAGTAATGTAAGATATAAACAACTAGTAACAAGATTGATTCTTAACATAAGGTTTCTGTAGCTATCATTTTCATGAACATCATTTAACGTTTGGTGTCACTGCTTGTGTTCACATATTCTATATGCTAATCAATGACAGTTACTTAATCTGAGACAATGGAGAACATTTCAAAATGTTTTATATGAATTATAGTTATAATTGTATGAATTAAAATTGTGTACACTTCTCATCTACAGATTCTTCCCCAGTGAACTTTACTTGATAGAGCAACCTGCCTATTTTGTTTATTATTATTATTTATTTTATTAATCAGCATTTAATTTATGCAACAAAAAACCATATCGATAAAAAATTAGAGGGCCCTGATGGTTGTGGTGGCTTGAATATGTTTGGCCCATAAGAAGTGGCACTATTAGGAATAGTGATCTTATTGGGAAAGGTGTGTCCTTATTGGGGGAAGTACATCATTGTGAGGGTGGACTTTGAATCTCCACATAATGTAAAAGAGGCCCTCACTGTCAGGCTGCAGAAGAGGAAGTCTCATCTTGGTTATCTTCAAATGAAAATGGAGAACTCTCTGCTACTCTAGCATCATTTCTGAATGTATGCTGCCATGCTTTATACCATGATAATTGTGGACTCAACCTCTGAATGTGTAAGCCAGCCCAATTAAATGTTGTCTGTTATAAGACATGCCTTGATCATCATGGTGTCCTTTCACAGCAATGAAAAACCTAACAAAAGAAATGATGAACACCTTTAATACCATTACTTGAGAGACAGTTGCAAGCAAATCACTCTAATACCCTACCCTCTCCAAAACTTTTTTACCCTTATCACACTTATTATCTTTTCTGTAGGAAGAGAAATTCATTCTGCCCTGTTCTCCTCTTCTGCCAATAGAGGAATAGGGCTTTCCATAGCATTTCTATAAGCATGGACTGTATATCTCCAATAACAAAGAGTAAGAGAATAGGACAAAGTTTTGACTTCCACAGCACAGACCAAAGTGTAATACTAAACCCTTGAGACATATTCTGTAAAGAAAAAGTCATACTTATTTCTTTATTTTATTCCTTGTCTAAGGTTTCTGAAATAATTAGAAATGATAACTGTATGTCTACCTCATTATGTTAAGCATTTTAAATATTAATCAAATGCTTTAATTATAGAAACAACATTATTTTGTGGGTAGTGTCCTCTTGGTGCATATGTGAAAATCAAAGGACAGCATTTGGAAAGTGATCTCTTCTTCCACTATGTTGGTGCCAGGATTGAACTCAGAACCACATGGTTGATGATAATATACTTTATCAATTGGTTCCCTTCTCTTGCTAAATATTTGATTGCTAACAAATTGGAGATTGTTGGGCAGTAGTGGCATAACCCTTTAATCCCAGCACTTGGGAGGCAGAGGAAGGTGGACTTCAGAGTTCAAGGTCAGCCTGGTTTACAGAGTGAATTCCAGAACAGCCATAACTATACAGATAAACACTGTCTTGAAAAATCAAAAAAAAAAAAGAATCTGAGTTAGTTCAGTAATTTATATGCCATGTCCCTAATAAAATGTAACTATAAGGAAAACAAAACTTATGTGTATCCCTGCAAGATCTACATAGTTTTCATTACTCCAATGTGAACAGCACTTTAGGAAAATCTGCTAAATTCTTCCAAAATATTTTATGGAAGGATTCAGCCTGGGCTACTGTAAAGTGATTCTTCCAGTCTTCACTTAGGCATGCAAAATATTGAGGGGGAATGTATCTTTTGATAGGTGTAAACACACAGTCCATAGCCTAATTGATTTGTGCCAAGATTCCCAAGTAGATTCCTAAAGTTCTCATTCCTACTAACTCAAAATTGGACTTGTCCTACAGTTATAAATGTTCATATTTGCTTGTATTTAACTTCATCTCTGAGCTCTTATGCTCTTTATCAGAAAATGTTATTGTGTCATTAGTGGGATAACATATATACATACTCATGTCCTGAGAATTCTTCAGAGTAAAACATCTGAGATTGAGTTTTTGGGATTTCTCCTTAGAGTTCCAGGTTGGGCTTGTTTCAAACATCTCTCATTTTCCTATAGGTAACTCTCTCCTCCTCATGTTTTCTCACTTTCCCTTTGTTAATTTTTGTGCTTTTCTCCTTTTAACTTGAAATTACAATAGCTTTACTTAAATTAAATTCAGAACAAAAGTAATGTTGTCTGTTGATACATTGACAAGTAACAGTATTTCCATTCCTGCAAAGTTAATCTACATGCCTGAAACTTTCTTTTTCAAGAACACTAGTTCAGTTGGATTAAGAGCCCTACAATCATCTCATTTTAACATACTTGTTTCTGTAATGCTGTTGTCTCTAAAAAGTGGAGTGATGAATAAAAATTTAAAACATGCCATGAATTCAGCACTCTATCTTTAGTAATGAGGTTTAGTGTTGAGTACCTGCTTATAATTCTACAGTAAGAAATTGAGGTGTGGTTTGGTGGTAGATAATTTCCCAGAATCCTTCATTGAGGAGCTCTGACCATGGACAGTGGAAAGGTTCATTCAGGGTGGGGCTAGGCTTGTGCCTCAAATGTAAAGCATTTTCCTAGAATCTGCCAGTGAGAGGCTCAGGGAAATGCTGAGGCAATCCCATTTTCTTATGATATATAAGGACCTGTATTTAATTTCCAGCATTACAAAAATCAGAGAAGCAACAAATAACCACAGATTTTTTTCCAATTACAAGCACCTTATCATATACTGACAAGGATTCTAGCATATAAATCCTAGGGAAAGAATAATTCAGAACTTATCTTGTTAGGAAGACCTATTTACAAAATTTCCACAGATCAACAACATAGACTCTTGAGTAGATAGTTGGCTCAGCAGTTAAAAGCAGTTCTTTCTGCAAAGAATCGCAGCAACCTCATAATGAAACACAAAATTACCTGTAATTCTTCTTGTGCTTCCTCTTGGTCTTCTTCCAGCATTCTTTATCACTGCACACAAGTAGTGAATGCACAGACACATGTAATAACATTTAAAAATAGGAGGTTGAGAGATGATAGAGTGATGAAGAGCAAGGTCTTCTATACCTGAGGTCTAGGCTTCAATTCCTAGCACAAGTATTGTAGTTAACAATCATTTGTCAATCCAGTTTGAGGGGCTCTGAAAACTTCTCCTGGCTTCTGCAGGTACCATGTACCCATTGAGCTACACAGACCTGTGTGTAGGCAAATCATTCACATGTATAAAATAAAATAAAATCTTAAATGTATTATTCCATAATTTATAAAACTCCACAAAAATTAAAACAACAGCAGAAGTAGCTAAGTGCTGAAATCTATTTCTATAAGAAAGTTTCCCTTGGGCCTATCATGAGGCAGGCACATTAGTTTGAATAGAACCCATTAGAACTAAAGTAGTCTTCATGATCCTTCCTCACATTTTTACCAGATACAGGATTCTTATACTCAGACAGTAATCACACTCAGAAAGATCCTATTTAGAAACAGCCACATTTCTGGCTGGAGTGTCCTACGTTTTAGCCTGAATTATTAACTTAACGCCATCTAAACGGTCCTTTCTATTCTTTTTTAAAAAGACATAGAATTTCTTTTTTTTTAAAGATAACATCACTGTGTTTATTACAATAAGAAAGCATATAGCAAAAACAAATATATTGCATTTATTTCTTAATACTATTTGGTTTATATCAATGTTTTAGATTACTTCTATTTGTTAATCATAATTCTAACAACAAAAAAACAAATATTGAGAAAGTCATGAATATACAAATAGGTTAGTATATGATGTAAACGATGGCTTATTTTTCATTCTAAAAAAAAAGGAGTTTCACTTAATTTTGGGAAATAAAAGAAATACTAGTTTCTTAAGTGAAAATAGCCTTTATTTCACTCATAAATCAAACATAGGTTTGGATAATTTCTATCTAACAAAAAGGGTGCATGGAGAATGCTAGATTTAAAAATAATTTTGTTTTTACTTAAGACATAGAATTTCTATTCTTCACCAAACACTCACTTTTACATTTATTCTGCCTGTACTGGATGTGTGGGAGTCAAAAAAACCTTGTAAGGGTTTGGCCTCTATCACTGTGCAAATTCTAGGTGCCAAAACTGGTAGCAAGGATCTTAACCATTGAACCATCTCCCTTGCCTAGAGCTATATTTTAAAAACAGAAGTCTCCTAAAACTTAAAAGTTAAAGACAACATTGCCATCCTTATAAACATTAGAAGGTTCAACATCATCCAGGGGATGTAGCTTTCTAGACAGTTAGTAGGTTACTACAGGTGTGCTCTTGAAGAATATTTTGCCTTTGAATTATCCTCCATCTCATCTATCCTGATCCACTGAGAGAGTAAGCTCTAAAGCTATAAGTATAGGCTTTGGGAGGAGAGTCCTGGTTTTCAGTTGTTCTTATTACTAAATAACCTTGTCATTACAATTTCTGCTAGCCCCCTCTTTTGCAATAATTCACTCTCCAATAGCCAATTGGATACTAACCTTACCCAAGTTCGAGCTTTCTCACTTTCCATACTTATTTCTGCTCTGAAAAACATCAACTATCTTGCATTGTCTCTAACCTGAACCATAAATACTTGACTTTAGACTGCCTTACCTTTTTCCACTCATTTTCTGAAGAGCTTTTCTTTTGGAAGACAGCAATGTTGCTCTGCTCCTGATTCATTGGATACTCATTTCTTGTCCATACTCTAAACCATGTTGCTTCTGGATCTCAGTGTGAGCCTTTTTCTCATACTAACAAGCAATTTATTACTCTAATATACTCTCATTTCATCCCAATCCTCTGGTTCCAGATCTATGTAAACATTTCTATCTTTAAAATTACAAAATAAAATAAAATTAACAAAACAGATAAGCTTCTGGATGCTTTGGACATTTTCTTAGACCACCATTTACCTCTCTCTAAAACCCTAGTCAACGGAGTAGGTGTATGGCCTCCATGTCTATGCAGTCTTGCTACAGCCTCTCTGATATCTCTAAATCTAACAAATGAATTCTGCTATTTCCCCTTCACAATATATTCCACCCCTCTCTTAATCATCTCTGCCTCTCCCTCTCTGTCATTGCTCTGTCTTTTTGTCTGTCTGTGTTTCTCTCTGTCTCTCTGCTTCTCTGCATCTTTATCTCTCTCTGTCTGTCTCTCTGTCTCTGTCTGTCTCTGCCTCTATCTCTGTCTGTCTCTCTGTCTCTCTGTTTCTCCAACTGTCTGTCTCTGTCTCTCTGTCTCTGTCTTTGTCTGCCTGTCTGCCTGTCTCTCTCTCTCTCTCTCTCTCTCTCTCTCTCTCTCTCTCTCTCTCTCTCTCTCTCTCTCTTGTTCTCTGACCTGATTTACAGAAGACTTCCATATCCTCCAATATCTTAGATTCTATCCTTCCAAACTTCTCTTATCTAAAACTTATCATTCATAGTTCTTAAATATACTCCCTTTAATCCCTTCACATTTATGTCTTTACCCCAACAACACACACTAGATCTAGTCACTACTATCCAAATACTCAAAGGCATTGTCTTTTACCTCTCTTACAAACAAGAGTGTCCTCTAGATACTTCTGCCCTCACTTTTAATACAGATAGCAGCTTGTACCAGTCAGATGGTCACTATGTTTTGTTATTTGCAGTGGTATCAGTTGATGCCATCATCAAGGCATCTGCCCTTCACTACAAATGAACAGTCTGTATTTATAGTCTTCCTTGGATTCTTTAAATTGAGAAAAATTATTAATGGATTCCAAATATGCTTTCCTCAACTTTCTAAGACACTCTGATATATGAAAAGAATGAGAATTTCCAAGCACCAACTGCAATTCAATTACTAGCTTCTCATATATCCATAACAGCATCAAGGAACACTTAACCCTCTCAAATTGATTTGATTCATTGTAAAACACATGAATCTTACCCATTTGTTGTCAGTACAGGCAAGAATTATTCATGCATTATAGCCTGTCAAGCTTCCCTTTTATCCCTATGACTCATCCTACTTCCCTCCAGGCTATACTTCTATGTCACACATACACAAACACATAACATTCCTTTGACACAAGACATTCTTTGCTACTAACATAAAGTATTTCACTCTATCACTAAATTCTTTCTATCCTTTCTACAAACAGAACCAGCTTTTGTCTAGCAGATATATTTTAATATATTTTATATTATTCTATTATGTTTTACATATATTAAACTGACCATGCAATGAATGTCAGTAAACTAACCTCACTTCCACGATAAGTCCCTCTTACTTTCCTTATCACCAGGGGCAAGAATTGCTTCCTTCTGCAACTGGTAGTTTGATTTAAATATATGCCTACAGTACAATTCCTTAAATAAGTTTTAGTCTGTGTTGTTATATTTTCTAGTGGGGTTGAGTTCTATAAAGCCACAGGCAAAGGTCATAAACTTTCACCATGGTCTTTCCTGTGGTTTCTAATATAGTCTATCTCTTTGGACTGCCTACTTCCCTCAGGTCAGATAATGGCCTAGAATTCACCTCTCAAGTCAAACAAGGCCTAGTCCTAAGCTCTGCAAGTACATGCTCAGTTTTATGATCCTTCACAATCATTTGTCCCATCCCGTGGGACTCAGTTATTTGGGGATAAAGGTAAAATGGGTGAGAGAAAGGACGAGACCAAGCAAGGATTGTCAAGATCTACACTAAACTGCTCAATACATACTTCACAAAAGCGGAAAAAGGGAGGGATGGGGAGCAATGGATAATTGGCCATCTGGCAGATACTGACAGGGGGCCCAGAGCATTTTGTGATTCACCTCGGAAGGTCTTGATACACTGCCTCCTGGTAAACAGGCACAGGAGGTTTTTAGCCAAGGTGAATGTCAGGCAGTTCTCAGGCTAGTTGAGGGGCAGGGAGTTGGGTGGCCATGCCTTGGCTCCCAACATCTCCCCTTCTCTAGTATAGAAATGAAGCAAGTGGAGGGCCTGTCTTAGGCTATGAGGTATTTGTCCACAGCCAATCTTGCCCACCGGTATAGAGAACCCTGTGTCTTAGGCTATGAGAGTTGCATCCACTCTCAGTACCACCCCGGTTGACTGATACGCACACAACCCCATGGCCTGAGGGTTGCAACTGCTGGATTGATCTTATAAGGGGCTGTGGGCAACAAAGGAATGACCTCTCAATAATCATGTCGTAGGGGTCTGTGGGCTGGGCACGTGGTACCTCAATAAACCCGTCATTGCTGTCTGCTCCACAGCTCACAGAACCATAAAGGTCCTGGGCCTCTTAGCCTTGAGAAATGTAGTATGCCTGCATTTGAGTCTCTCAGTGGGTGGATCCACAGGTGGGTTTTGGGTTTCCACGCGGTGATAATGGACGGCCACCAGCTTGTTCATAGCACTATCTACTGGATTTTTGAAAAAAAAAAAAAAGAGGTTAGTTTGGAAAAGGCCCAGGGCCGGAAGGAAAGGAAGAGGAGGAGGAGCCCTACTAAGGGTCCAAAAAGGCTGGGGAGAAGAGTGGATAGCCAGGGGGAGGTGGAAAGCCAATTTTGATACCAAGATTCTTGCTTCTCTCTGTTCTTTTTTCTCTCTTCCAAGCTACGCCTAACCTTATCTATGCTATCTTGAACCAGACCTGTCTTATCTGTATAAAAACAGCACTCTTCTTTTAGGGCTGCGCAGAGCCCACCCTCTTTCATGAATACTAGGTCGAAACCCCTACGGTTCTGTAGTACAACTTCAGAGAGGGAAACCAGAGACCCTTTAAGCTACTGCAATCCACGTTAGGTCTCCTGAATATCTCTATCTATGGCTCAGGACAATTGAGCATATTGTTCTTGGGAGGTGACCAAAAAGGCAATCCCTGTTCCAGCTCCGGCGGCCCCAAGTCCAAGAATGACGGCAAGGGTGACCGTTGCGATGGGCTCTTTTCTACTGTGGGGATGCTGTGTGCCTCTATTCCAGAAGTCTAATAAATCTTCAGCAGGGTGAATGGTTAGTTTGGACAAGAGTTGGACTACCACACAATAATAGGTGGTAAGTCCTGTAGAGCAAGCTAAATATGAGCCATTTAAGGCGTGAATGTACTTGTAGGTCCTGTTAATGGTCAATGTTTGGTTACAGACAGATATTAAGCTCTGTAGGGGGAGCATTGAGGGCTCTAGGAGGCACAATCCAATGCCAACAACTTGATTAAGAGTGAGGCTGCTTGTACCATCACTGGGTGTCAACCAAGAGACTCTGTACCATTGGTATGGATGACGGGAGAAAAGGAGGCGATGTCTCCATAAAAGAGAGGTACCCAGCATAAGAAAGAGTCCCATCTGCTTTGATATGATTGAGGAGGCATACATGACAAAATGTGGCCACGGCTTTTGCTACAAGTATATTCATCAGAATTTGGACGTCAATAATAGATGACCCAAGTGTAATTATGTTGTGGACAATATTGACCATCTCTATCCTAATTTCTTGGGGAATGAACCCATTCTCAAACAGAAGCAAAGATTTGAGAAAAAGAGGTTCAAATTGGACCACTCAGTGAGTAGCACCAATGGGCATAGGTGGCAAATATTTCAAGATCTACTAGGAACTGACCAAGATAACCTTGATTCATGTTGGAATTATTAGTGCAGAAGGAGAAACAATTGGAAACACATTGATCTTATCTCTGGAAGTAAGGACAATTAGATTTTCTTCTCAGGGGATTCCCTGGGTGGGTTATGTAATTTTATTAATCTCTCAGGTAACCATCTAGCATTTTGTGCATTGGAGTCATAGATACAGGCATGCCACTTTCCCCAAATGAGGATGGGGTCAGGGCCTTGCCATTTGTTGGTTGTTGGATCTATCCACATAGTCTGTGTATAATTATTGGCGCCAGAGGGGATCTGCAGCAGATTTTCTTTCATTATCATAAGTAAGAAAGTTTAATACAAATAGGGCATGACTTAAAAGGGTCTTGGAATTACCCACCAGGGGAAATAAACTCCCCCCACTCGACTGTAACTTGAGAAGCATATTTTTTTTAATGTTTGGTGGGCTCTTTCTACGATTCCCTGACCTTTTGGGTTATAGGGAATGCCTGTAACATGCTTGATGCCCATTTGAGCACAAAATTGCTTAAAGCTAGTGCTGGTATAGTCTGGTCCATTATCCGTTTTAAGGATTTTAGGCAGGGGAGTGAAAACTAGACAGGCAAGGATATGGTTGATAACCTGTTTGGTAGCCTCTCCAGATTGGAGGGAGGCATAGATAAAGCCACTAAAGGTGTCGATGGACACATGGATATACTTCAATTTTCCAAAGGGAGCATAGTGGGTAACATCCATTTGCCAGAGTTCTCCAGGCACCAAGCCATGAGGGTTGACCCCCAAATGTGGTTCTGGTAGGAGGGTGAGACAGTTCTTACACTGACGGACAATTTATCTAGCTTGATCACGAGTAATGGAAAACCTTAAGCGCAAGGTTTGGGCATTAAGGTGATGCAAACGATGAGCATGCTGAGTGGCAGAAAAGAGATCAGAAGACAGAGCAGCAGTTATCAGCTGAGTGGCTCGATCTACCAGATCATTGCCAGTGGCCAGGGGTCCTGGGAGGCCTGAATGGACTCGAATAAGGCCAATGAAGAAGGGGGCATAGCGTGCAAGGATTAATTTTTGAAGTTTAGCAAAGAGGGGGGAGGCATTAGTAGAGGGGTGAATGTTGGGGACTCTCTCAAGCAAGGGGACAGACATTGTAATTGTAATTACACAGATAATGCCTTTACACAGGCATTATCTGTGTAAAGATTAAAGAATTGTTCTGGCAGGAGTGAAAATACTTTGACAATGGCTGTCAGTTCAATGAGCTGAGCCGAGGAAGAATTTATTTTAAAGCGAGAGTTGTCCATTAATGTTAAAAGCAGCCATACCCAAGGAGGAGCCATCTGTGAAAACTAGCATGGCCCCTGGGGTGGGATGAGGTTTTGTTCATTTTGGGAAGATTACAGGCGTTTTGTACAGAAATTGTATCAGCTTATCAGCAGGGAAATGATTATCTATCTTGCCTTGGAACGAGATGCAATTTATGGCCCACTCGTCACTGGTCTGAATTAGCCACTGAACCTGAGAAGCATTATATGGGAGGGCTATATTATCAGGATCTTTGCCAAATAGTTTAAGAGCACTTTGTCTGCCTAAGCGAAGGACATTGGCTATCAACAGAGGGTATGTGGGCAAAACTTTAGAGGGAGAAGCAGGCAAATGCAGCCAAAACAGGGGTTTTTCTTGCCAAAGGAGACCGGTCGGGGAAAAGGGTGTGGGGAATATAAGCAGCCACAGGGGGGAACTGGGAGAATAGTAACCAATGGCCTGTGCGTTAATGGCCTGTTCTAATTTGGACAATGAGTCTTTTGCCTCCTTGGTTAGCCTATGCGGGGAGGTAGGGTCTGAGTCACCAAGCAGGATGTCAAAGAGAGGTTTTAATTCTCCAGTGGTTAATTTTAAGTATGGACAGAGCCAATTGATTCCCCCAGGAGGCGCTGGAAATCGTTAAGTGTCTGAAGGGAATCCCTCCTCAAGTGGACCTTTTGGGAGAGGATCTTATTTGGGAGCAATTCAAAACCCAAGAATAAATGAGGGGGATGAAGTTGAATTTTTTCTGGAGGGAATCTGGAGTCCCAGAGACTGGAGGACATTGACCAGTTCTTGGCCAACAGAGTGTAATTGGTCTTTATTTGGCCCTGCAAGGAGAATGTCATCCATATAATGGGTAATACATAAATTTGGATAAAATGACCTGAAGGGGTTGATGGCCTGAGCCACATACTTCTGACAGAGGGTAGGGCTATTGGCCATGCCCTGGGGAAGGACTCTCCACTGAAAGCAGGGAGAAAGCCCTATGCAATTAATTACAGGAAGGTTAAATGCAAAGCTTTTACAATCTTCTGGATGGAGAGGAATGGAGAAAAAACAGTCTTTTAGGTCAATGACCATTTTGACATATTCTCTGGGGATGGCCACCGGGGAGGGAAGACCAGGCTGTAGGGCCTCCATGGGCATCATGGTCTTGTTGACTGCCATCAAGTCTTGTAAAAGTCACCATTTGTCATTTCGTTTTTGAATGACAAAAATGGGTGTATTCCAGGGCAATGTAGAAGGCTCAATGTGTCAGGCCACCAATTGTTCCTGCACTAACTCTATAGCTGCACCTAATTTTTTAGTAGGGAGGGGCCATTGGTCAATTCAGACAGGGGAATCATCTTTCCAGGTAATTTTATCTGCCTGGCATGCAGGGGGAGCAATGGCCCTTATGAAAAATGGGAATCATATCCTAGCCCAGCACAGTCTGATTTGGGGGTAGCTGTTATTGGAGTGGGTAATCCCTGACCATTCTTTCCCAATCCAGGGAAGTAGCCTTGAGACAACATTTGTTGGGCTACAGCTTCGTTAGGGCTGCACATAAAGACTTTCATTTGTGAGAGGATTTCTCTCCCCCAGAGACTCACAAGCAGCCCAGGGACAATGAAGGGCTGAGTGGAGCCAGAATTGCCTTTCCCATCCTCCCAGGTCAATAACTGTGAACTTTGGAGGGTATTTGTAGATTGCCCAATTCCCTGCAGATGTATAAGTGAGGGTTGTAGGGGCCAGGAAGGAGGCCATGTGTTTTGAGAAATAACGGTGGAATCAGTCCTGGAATCAAGAATACCCTTGAAGGGTTTGCCATTCAGTTTGAGGGTGAGAGTGGGATACTCTCTGGTAATTTCTTGAATCCAATAGATATCTGAGGAACCTGGCTGAGTGGAGCCTAGGTGCTGTCCAACAGCTGGAGATGTGCTGTCCAACGGCAATGGAAGGTCCTGCGCCACTTGCTGCCCCTGGGCTATGGACACGTGGCTATAGGGAGCACTGGCCAGGAGCTTAATTTCACCAGTGTAATCAGTATCTACAAGGGAAGGATGGATGGAGATGAAGCCCACCCCAGAATTAAGAAGAAGGTATTTGGGGGCAGAGGGCTGAAGACTCCCATATGGAGGATTTGAACAACATCCTCAGGTGTTAATATTGAGTCGGTGGAGGCATACAGGTCCAACTCTAAGCTTCCTGGGATTGCTCTGTGGAGGGAAGGGGCTGAGGCAGCTGCCGGCTGCTCCCCATGGCCGGGAGGAATGGAATGGGTTGAGGGGCCCAGAGCTGGCCCCTCAGTCCGTTTCCTGGAAGGTGAGGCAAGGGGTTTCCAGAGCTGTCAGTTTTGGAGCAGCAGGTATTTGCCCAGTGTTTACCAGGCCTGCAGCAAGGGCACAATGAATTTGGTACAGCAGGTCGGTTAAGCCCTACAGGAGGCAACACTGCCTGTGGGACAGATGGACATTGACAGGCAAAATGTCCTGGCTGGCCACACTTGAAACACCCTCTAGAGGGGCCTGTCTGCTGAAGGGCCTCGTCAACTGCCAGGTACACTGCCTGAGACACTTTATGGGTGAATGGATCCACCTCGTTGCAGAGGCAGATCATTTCATTAAGGCTCTTATCTTTGACCTTGCCTCGGAGCACAGCCTTATAAGCTGAGTTAGCATTTTCATTGGCTAGTTGTTTAATAAGCTTGTTATCTGAATCTTCATGCCCCAAGGTTCTTTCAGCGGCCTCAAGGAAGCGGCTTACAAATTCACTATATTCTTCCTGACTACCTTGGATAACTTTAGTCAGTGGCGTGATCACTGATTCTTTTGAAGGGATCGTTCACCAGGCGCCAAGGGCGGCATTGGCAGTTTGTGCTAAAAGGCCCAAGGGGAACCATTGTTGGCGGGTCTCAGAGGAATATTTGCCTTGGCCACTGAGCTTATCAAGGGTCCAGGCGGCAGAGGGAGACCTTGGGGACTTGGCATTGGTGGCAGCCAAGGTCTGACAACGACCAAGGAAGTCAGCCTTCCAGGAGAGGAACTGTCTGTGAGTCAGGACTGACTGAACCACCCCCAGCCATTCCCTGGGGGTCAGGTGTCTGCCTCCGGGCATAGCCTCGAGGAGGGACAGGGTGAAGGGAGTATTGGGACCATAGGTGTGGACTGCAGAGTTCAATTCCTTAAAAGTTTTAAACCTTAATCTGAGGAATTCAGGTGCCTCACCTACGGTGGCTATGGGCCGCCGGCACCTCACCCTCACTTTCACTTTCGTTTTCCCTGTCAGGATCTTCCTCACTAGAATTATATGGGGGGTTGGCTCTGGTGGACTCTGAAACCCTAGAGGCAGCGGCAGGCTCCGAGAAAAAGGTGCCAAACTGGCCCTGTGTGGAAGGAGTCCAATGGGATGGTGGCAAAGGACAGGTGGACCCAGGGCCGCAGTAGGGCCGGTGGAGGAATCAGCCACGTGCCTGCCAGTGAGGGTCATGACAGGGAAGGCCAAATTGGGAGATAAAGGGGTGAGGAGGCGGTTATTAGACCCGAGAGGCTCATTTGTAGGTGGCTGGGTTAGGCCTAATGGTGGGGAGAGGACAGTCTCCTTAAGAGATGATTGTAGAGAAAGGAGTTCTTGAGAAAGTTGGGCAAATTGTTTTTGGAGGTGGAAGACTTTTCGAAGTCCTTGGACTTGAGAAGAAAGTTTTTCTTTGGCCTCTATAAGATGGGCAGGTGTCAAGGGAGCGGGCAGGAGAGCAGGCAAGCACACCTGAGGGGCGTAAGGTGGAGGAGCGGTCCAAGGGTCAGCGGTCGCTGGGGCAGAGGCAAGGGGCGGCCAATCAGGATTATAATAGCGGGCAGTCTCTTCCTCCAAGGCGGCAGTATCACCGGAGTCTAGGGGATCCTCGGGAGTAGGAACTGGTGGAGGGGCCGAGGGTCTTTGAAGGCCAGGGTTAATAAGGAGGTCATCAGACCAGGGAATTTGAGGAGCCAAGGGAGACAGGGGTAGAAGGACAGGACCATGGGTAGGGTCTGGAGGACCTGAGGTCACCTGGAAGAGGGAAGTGACTGATGTAGTTCGAGAGGGAGGGTGTGAAGCGTGCCCAAGACAATATTCAACAACTGACAAGAGTTGCTGACGATGAGGGTCACCCTCGGCCCCCTCAACAACGTCTCTTATGAGACTCCAATATGAGAAGACCATGGGAGGAACAGCATCTGGGCCCTGAGAGGCAAGTTTATCGTTTAATTCACGACCAATTTTTCACCATTTTTTGGGATTAATCTGGGGCCCCATCAATCATGAACCAGGGATGTGCTTTATCAATAAGGATGAAAAACATTATGAGATCCTTTTTCTTTACCCTTATACCTCACTCTCTGCAGGAGGCCTTCAAATCTCTAATAAAAAAATGGCTCCTTTTACAATGAATGGCCCATTCTGACTGGACGGAATGAAGTAGGAGAGGAACACTTACGCGAAGGAGTTGTCTCACGGGTGATGAAGTGGTCTCTTCAGGCTGGAGTCTCAGGGAGCTCTACCCGATTCGTCTGGGGGTCTGTCAGGCAAGGGTCCGTACCTCACCCCATGTTGAGGCGCCACCATGTTCTGTCCCCCAGGACTCAGTTATTCAGGGGTTCCAGGGGGACCATGCCTGTAAAGGTAAAACGGGCGAGAGAAAGGATGAGACCAAGCAAAGATTGTCAAGGTCTACTTTACTAAGAGCAAACTGCTCAATGTATACTTCACAAAAGCGGAAAAGGGGAGGGGTGGGGAGCAATGGATAATCGGCCAGCCATCTGGCGGATACTGACAGGGGGCCTGAAACATTTTGTGATTTATCTCGGAAGGTCTTGATACACTGCCTCCTGGTAAACAGGCACAGGATGTTTTTAGCCAAGGTGAATGTCAGGCAGTTCTCAGGCCAGTTGAGGGGCAGGGGGGTCAAGTGGCCATGCCTTGGCTCCCAACAATCACTTGGCAAGATAAACAGATAGAACCCTGCAAGAAATATGAACATTCTGGAATTTCATTCTGACTAGACTAAACTGCTCCTCCTAGCTCATCCTCACTTTCACTCTGTATTATGCCAGCCCAGCGATCTATCTTAGAAGACATCTCAGATCATCAGAATGACTCTCTTCACAATTCTATATCCTTGATGAACTCCTCTCCCCTACTTTTACAGATTATCTGATTGCTCACCTGGACATTATCTGAACAGCTCTTTCTTCTTCCCAAGGTACTCATAAATCTAAACTTGTCCATAAATCTGGCAGACAAGGTTCTCCTAGCACCTCACAACCAACAAATGCTATCTCTCTGGCCAAAGTGGCAAGGGCCTTACATCATAGAACTCACAAGTCTTATTGTGATCATACGTCAAGAAAGTTTGCATTGGGGCTATCTCTCTCATCTAAATCTATTGTTCCATATGCAGGGGGCCTAACTGATGGCCTGGCCTGTGGCTCTCTTTCACTTTCCCTGGTGGCAGGCATGTTGCTGAGGCCTGGGTCTCTCTCTCTCTCTCCCCTGGGGCTGACCTGTTTGCTGCACGGTGCCTTAATTAAAAAGGAGGCAATGTATGAATGAGTTATTTTATTGTAGGAAGGATAGAATATGCTAGTTAAGTTAAGGGAAGGAAAGGAGAAGAAGGAGAGAGAGAGAAAGGAAAGAGGGGGAGAAAGGCAGAGAAGAGAACAAAGAGCAGCGATCGCGTGCCATGCATTTAGGGAAGGTATGGCGGCCCTGGCCACTGCTGGGAGCGGGATGCCCAGAGAGGAGGAGGCTCCCGGAGGGGAGGCAGCAGCTTCGCAGGCCCAAGCCCCAACGAGTGCACCCGGCAGGGCTCGCCTCTCGAGGCTGCCTCTGGCGAGAGTAAAGGCCTTGGTGAAGGCAGACCCTGACGTAACGCTGGCGGGACAGGAAGCCATCTTTATCCTGGCGCGTGCCGCGGAATTGTTCGTGGAGACCATTGCAAAAGATGCCTACTGCTGTGCTCAACAAGGAAAGAGGAAAACTCTCCAGAGGAGAGATTTGGATAATGCGATAGAAGCTGTGGATGAATTCGCTTTTCTAGAAGGCACTTTGGATTGATTGTGGAGCTGGATGATTTTGCAAGCCTTAGCTGCATCTGTCAACTTTCCCCTCTGTAAGCCTCAGCTTTGGAGAGAGCCTGTGCATGTACACCATATTATTCTTTTACCCAAGATGGAAGAAGCAGAGATCTCTGATAACATTCTCCACAAAGTCTTCCATTACTTGAGTCTGTCTTCCAATTTAAGCCTGGATGTAGCTGATGCTGTTTAGGGAAGAGGTGAAAGGACCATTCTGCTAGGTAGTTTAATGAACATGGAAGACTAGAATAAAGGTCTTTGGTCAGCTTCATTCCTGTGTTTTATATTGCCTTTGCTCTTGACCTGTGACTGGGAACCCATGTGATCAGGCACAGACTTTCCTCATCTTCCTGCCAACCATCCCAAGTCAGTCTTTTTATTAAATTTGTTCTTTCTTAGCATGTCATTGGAATGTGGATCAATAATATGTGGGATACCTCTTCTCCTTAGGAGTCAAATCGAGTGGTCCCAACAGTTTTATTGAAGAATAATTTATGTGTCATATTTCAATTTAAAGTTTAGTGGCTTTTAAAAAAATATTCATAGGTATATACAGTGAGATTTTGAACATTTTCCTGTGAATGGATTCACATGAGTCTTGTGTATGAAAAATTTAGATTATGTTATTTAAATTTTATCTATGTTATGATATGTATTTGTACCCTTTAAGTTGTGAAATGTATATAATATAAAGTTTCCCATTTAAAAAAAAGAGAACAAAGAGCAGAAAAGAGAAAGAGAAGAAGAGAGGAGAAAAGTAAGAGAACAAGAGAGTGAGGGGGAGGCAAACCACCCCTTTTATTGTATGAGGCATGGCATGCCTGGCTTGTGGTCAGATGACTGTGTGTAAGGTCCAGCTAGAATGCTAGGAGTTTGAGGAATTGTCTGCCTGATAGAGCACACATCTCCTGCAGGGGCAGCTGTGAGGGGTCTGGGCTGAAATCTGAGCCATTGGTCTCAGGAGCTTATCACTGAACTCCTACCATCCCTTGTGAACAAATTAATTTGTTCAGTGGGTCTCTGGGGTTGCGAGGTGGCCACTCTACTGGACTCTGGCTGTCAGAACTGCCCACTGTCCCACATAAATCCTCTTTATTCTTCTCCATCTTCTCCTCCAGGTCCAATGTTTTAGTTTCAGCCACGTTACCCAGTCCTTCTCACTTAAGATTATACATTCTTCACTGCTACTTTAACTAAACAAAATGAACCCCTTTTTTATCTCTTTTGCTTCATCTTCATGAAATTAATTGCCATTATACATAGCAGGTCTTTGTCATAGAGGCATTCATAAATCATAAAAAGCTTTGCATGTTTTGTTGACAAATTTTTCTGTCCCACAGTTGGATACAATGTTCCTAGTCTAATCCTTATTCAGTGTTGCTCTATTTTCCCCAAACCTGACAATCCACCATTTGCCTGCTTCACTTTTGATAAATTCAAGGCAAACTGCTTGTCTTAGTGTTTTACTGATGTGAACAGATACCATGACCAAGACAACTCCACAAGGCACTGGCTTACAAGTTCAGAAGTTCAGTTCATTATCATTAATGTAGGAGCATGGTATCATCTAGGCCAGCATGGTGTATGAGAAACTGAGAGTTCCACAACTTGTTATGAAGACAAAAAGAAGACTGGCTACTAGAGAGAGCTAGCATGAGGATCTTAAAGTCCAAGCCTAGAGTGGCATACCTACTCCAACAAGGCTACACTTATACCAGCAAAACCATACCTCTGAACAGTGCAACTCCCTGGGCTTTGAACACCCAAACCACCACACTAACTTATTTCCTCTGTATTTGGGTAATGTCCTCACTCGGTCTGTAAAGTACATTGGGCCATTGGCACCATCCAATTGAAGATCTGTAGAAAGCCAATCATAGTATCTATATGCATACATATCACTGAAATTCACAGTTTATGAATACACAATTAAGACATATGGAATGATAAATTGGCAACGGTAGTCCAAGATGTACATAGGAAAACACACCAGTCCCTTTAATCCTTGAGCATAGGTACAACTGCCATTCACTGCTAGATGGCCTTGGCAGTCCTGTTGTCTTAAGACAGCAAATCCTATAATCCCACTCACAGGATATAACTAAACACAAACCTTACCAACAGTTTTCTATTTGATAAAACCATTCTCCATAGACAAAACCTCATTTGGGTAGAAATCATCTAAAAACTCTTTCTTCTCTATTTTACTAATCCATTCTTCACTGTCTCACAATGCTATCACTTTGCTTCCATTCAATGTCCACTCTTACCTATAGTCCCTCCCACTTGTGCTTTTGTGTTACCAAATTCCCACACACCACTATTGACTACTTGTGCCAATCCTCCAGAGTTCACCTTGGAGAACAAGGAAAAAAAAA